>OX384039.1:18177289-18414789 GCA_947534325.1 Agonum fuliginosum
TGAATTCCCGGCTTTTAAACTCGGGATCCTGACTTTTAAACTCGGGATCCCGACTTTTAATCTCGGGATCCCGACTTTTAAACTCGGGATCCCGACTTTTAAACTCGAGATCTCAGCTATTTAATACCGAGATTAAAAGTCGGGATCCCGAGTTTAAAAGTCAGAATTAAATAGCTGAGATCCCGAGTTTAAAAGTCGGGATCCCGAGTTTAAAAGTCGGGATCCCGAGTTTAAAAGTCAGGATCCCGAGTTTAAAAGTCGGGAATTCAATATAAAAAATATTTACCCTGACCCTTCTACGCCGTCGTAAGTATGTGCGCAAATTGAAAATGATGGTTCTTTTTGTTGATATTGAGATAGTTTTTGTAATAACTGTTTTAAACATTATTTCCCAAAACAAATTTGAAACCTGAAGCAGCAGTAGAAGAAATTTCAACTAAATTTTGAAAATGACCGAGATATATTTGTTTATGTACTATGCTAGTTTTTTATACATATTATGATTTGTAGTAACCTACTGTTATAGTTTATAAACATTTAAAATAAATAAATAGAGTTGAAGGATTACACGATAACGAAACAATAAATTTTTCTAATAAGGATCACAGAGAGAAATAGTGTGGTGGCCACTGGTCATAAATTGCTTAGACAGTGTTATTGTAACTTCTCAAAACTATACCTACAATATTGATAATGGAGGTAATTAGGACTATACTCTGGACGTCGAACAGATGGAGTAGATACTCCTCCCACAAATGTACGCGAAATTGAAATACTGTATTGCTATTGGTAGGCCAGTTTTACACTGAACGGCGAACTCGACAGCTGAGATCGGCTGTTGTTGGTCGGTGAGGTTGATTGTTGTCGTTGGTGTCGTTTGTGTTTATGAATAAATAGATAAATCATGTTTAAATTTGTCTTTCTATTTCTTTTAAAATTATATTTCAAAAACAAATTTGTTCGATGATATATTTGACCCTGGATTTGCAATGGTAATAAGTAGATGTAATATAGGTAATTTTATAGCGAAGTACGGGTGGGCCAAATGAGACCTACTAATGTTAAACACTAATAACTCTTGTAATAATCGCTTATTTTGATTAATTTTTTTTATACAATGAATATATTTTATGGAAATTATCTACGAAATATGACATCAGACAAATGTAAACCATTATTCTCGATACAGAGATCGGCTCTTTTTAACGCGTTTTCCATTACACCACGTGATGTTTCTGGTTGAAGGCTAAGTATTTCGTCTCGAATATTCTGCTTCAGCGGTCTAATAGTCTCTGGTTTATTAACATACACTTTGTCTTTTAAATATCCCCATAAAAAAGTCGGGCGCTATTAAATCTGGCGAGCGAGGTGGCCAAGGGAAATCTGATTTTTTTTTAAATCAGACGTTCGCCAAAAATTTCACTTTTTTGGCCATCACACCGCACCAAACAATACATTTGGATGGATTTGCAACTGATGCTGGTGTATTTCCCTTGGATTTTCAGAGCCCCAAAATTTGTTTGTTGACTGACCATTTAAATGAAAATGCGCTTCATCCGACATCAAAACATTATTTAGAAAATCAATTTGTGTGGCTAATAAATTTCCAAGTCAGTAATAACCTACAAAAAGAAAAAATAATTAAATCAAAAAATACAAAAGTTATTTAAGTTTAACATTGGTAGGTCTTATTTGGCCCACCCGATATTTGTACCGCCATGTGGCTGGCAAAATACATTGGCAGCACTGCCATTCAATTTCTGAAATTTCTGTAAATGCATTCACTTCTGACATTTTAGTCTACTCATGTTATAAGTTTGATCTTAAGATATTACCCGATATTACCATTGAGCTCAATCGGTTCAGTAAATTTTGAATTAGTTAGTCGCCGGCAACAATATTAAATTGTCATTGTTATAAACAACAATGCAATTTGACATCGTTATAAACATCAAATAAATTTAAAAAATCTGATGTGGCCAGCACACAACCTCTCGCCATATCTAGACTTGTAAACATAAAATGCATACTTACAATCCGGTGCCCATTTAAAATATACAAATAAAAATCTAAAATATTCAAATACAGAAATTTGCATCACCTGAATCATAAGATTGAGCTCTTCCAATTTATACCTTATAGACAAATGATAAATAGATACCAAATATCTAAATTTTTGGGTAATTCGTATTTGAGTTATCCGACTGACAGAAATCCTGCTCTGACCACATAACTACACTCATACACACATACATACAGACATCATCGTGAAACTATCAAAAATGAATTTATTGTAAGGACCCTAATTCGTGCTCATTCACTAAAAACTCACTACCCGATTTTTAGCATGATTCCAATACCTTCCTCTACAGGTATGGCCGAGGTATGGCGGAAGGTAAAAACTATTTCAAAAACATTGTTTATTGTAATGCTTACAATCCACAACTGTCTGTTTCAAAACACCTAGACCAACTGAATTCGAAATTCCTATTCAACAGCTAATAAGTACATAGCAGTTTAATTAAATGCCTGGTTATCTAATCTGTTTGTTATTTTGTTCAATTAAATGAGAAATTTTGAATTTTTCGATTTTTCAGCTTTTCTTTTGGGTTTTCTCAATTTTTTTTCTTTTTAAAACCACCGCTGTATTAGAGCGAACACAACAAAAAAAGAAATATTCAAATCGGTCAACTCGTTCTCAAGTTATGGCGTTACCAGAAAAACAGGCATTCATTTTTATATATACAGATAAATCGCTTCAATTCTTCAGCGTTCTGAAATTTGTAGCTTGTAACGCAGGCTTCTGAGCACATCGTACTGCGCAGTGTAGGCTCTACCCATTTATTTTATTACTCCATCTGTTCGGCGTCCAGGGTATAACTGAAGTCAGTTTATTCAAAATACAAAATAATCAAGCAAAACCTTATTTTTCAAAGGTAATAAATAAGGTAGGTACTAGGTACTCCCGAGGGTACCTACTCGTAAATAATATTGGATATATAATTATAAAAAATTGTAACAAAACAATCTGTACATGTAAAATTTGTCACAGTCATATTATAAACACAGTTGTCAAATTTGTATCCTAGTATTAATAGCCATTAAATGGCAGGTACGCAAAAAGAGCAAATAGGGGAAAGTTTTGGAGTAGTTTTGAAATTTGGTAATATTATGTTTTTGGGGTCGCTGAAAACGAATTTCAACTTTGCCAACACGTGTATCTTTGCCGCTAAGTGAGTTATGAGCTAAAAATGGCAAAAGAAACTGACTTTTTTCAGTTTTTTCGAAATAACTATTCATTTTTCGTTGAAGATGACTATATACCAAATGAAAGATAATGAAATTACCTACATTTTATGTATTTGAGGTTTTTTTATGAGATCAATGCCGCGAGAGCGCTGCGAATGTAGGTGTTATTTTGTATACTGCCAGCTGCAGTTCTCCCCGAGTCGCTTAACATCGCTGTAAAAGGCAAGTTTGCCACTTTGATACATTATTTCTATTTCCGTTACATTGTTTCAAACAAGTAAAATTTATAAAATTAATAATATATACCTATATATTATTATCACAGATTTTACATGAATTTTGAGGTGAATTTGTAATCGTGATTCCGAATTTGTTGTGAAATTAATTAAATTGAAGATTAACTGATTGCTTAAAAAATAATACAAATTTTTTTAAAAATTTTATTAGCTGATCGGGCGGGATATATTTCAAATGAAATATATGAAAAATATGAAATAATATGAAAAAATCTGACGTGGACACCACATGACTTCCTTGTACGCCTTGTTTGTTCATACTTTTCTTAATAACTAAAATGTAGAATAATATAAAAAATTCTTTTAACTTATTATACTAGTATACTCACAAATATATTTTAGTCATTTTATTTAAACTGCAGAAGAAGATAGAAAGCATATTTTACTATTGTCACTGTCATGTCATAAACATTTAAATTTTACGTAGTAACAAATGTTAATCGATCATGGACTACAAGATACCGAAATACTAAATTATAAATATATACTTTAATTATTCTTAAATGATACCAGATACAAAAATATTTATAAAATACCGATTGTAGGTAATAATCACATAATCTTTCATTTAAAATAAAAAAATTTGTCTTAAATTAAATATTTATCGAAATTTTTTTTAAATTTACTACTTCCGGTTTGTAGATTGAAACCAAAAATAGGAGGTGCACAACTAGATGCTATAACAGTCCTAAATACAAAATTTCAACTTTCTACGTCTAACCGAATTTGAGTTATGCGACACACATACGTACGCCCGTACGTACATACATACGTACATACGTACATACGTACAGACGTCACGACGAAACTAGTCATAATGGATTCAGAAAAGGTCAAAACGGATATTTCCATCAAAATCTGAAAACCGAAATTTTTCGCGATTACAATTAATACTTCCTTATTAGTCCGTGGGCCCGCCGACATAAAGTTTCATTTATACATAACCGGCTGCAACTTCTTGAGATGCTTCATTGAGGTGAGTCTACCACATCTTTCCCTATGAAAATTTTCGATCTCGCGGCGTTTCCTCAATAATTCTACCGGAAGTCGACTATTCGTATTAATTGCAAAATTTATACATACTCTAATTTTGAATGAGGTAATCGAATAAGAAACAACTGAAACGCATGAAAAAAAAGTTGTCCGACAAAATATATGCAGCATCAAGCGTGTCTACCAAGATAGACATGCAAAAATTTTGACCTCGAAAAATTTATTGATAGCGTTCCAATTTTTTCCTAATTTGTTGATGAAAATGTATCTAAATCAAATATTCAATTGTCCGACAAAAATCATTTTATTATAGAGAATTTAATGGAATAACGCGAAAGTCAATATTTTTATTTGTACAAAAGTTACAGGTTATTAAACACAAGAAACAACGAAAAAAGATTAAATTTCTCAACTTTCTTTCGGATACAATCAATAAATTTTGGCTTACCTAAAGCTCTAAGAAAAAATTAATATAATCTACCTTATAGAGAAATGTTTGCAGATTTTTATAAAAGAAACCGGAAGTCAATATTATTTTTCATTCGGAAGTTTCAGGTCATTAAACAAAAAAAATGCGAAAAAAGGTGAAATTTCTCAATTTTGTCTCCGAGAAAATCTTTAAATTTTTGCTTAACTAGGGCCTTCAAAATTAAAAAAAATATATATCTTATAGAAAAATGTTTGCAGAATATACAATGAAAGAAGCCGGAAGTACAAAAACAGCAGTATACAAAATAACACCTACATTCGCAGCGCTCTCGCGGCTGAACCGTTGATCTGACAAAAAAACACAAATACATAAAATGTAGATAATTTTATTATCTTTCATTTAGTATATAGTCATCTTCAGAGCCGTAACTAGAGTATTCAGCGCCTGTGGCAAAATTTTATTTGCGCCCCTCATTTGACACATATATAGAGCTTGGAGTTAGCAGGGCTTGATTATGATTGTAGTAATATTTAGTATGAAAATAAAATGAGAGACCCAAAAAGGAAAGGAAATGCGCCGCAGGCGAAATTTTTTTAAAGTCAAGATCAAATGACTAATAATAAAAGTTACATTTCTTCAAGGAATGCGAAGCTGCATGTTTTTCACCCATTTCATGTGTTCAAAAACAAATTTCAGATCACTAGAAGCACAGAAAGGATTTACCGTTTTTGTTCATATCGCTATAGCTCGCGCTCGCAGCACTTTTGAATATTGAAACTGAAAATTATGCCAATTTTGATTTATAATTGTCAAAATTTATTGCGAGAAGTGATTGAAGGGCGCTAAAGAACTGAGTTTAATTTGAAATTTAAACAAATATTTTAGAAATATTACATGAAATAGCAATGCGTAACACTTTATACTATATTATATTTGCATTGTCAGCGAAATAGTTTATTATTTTTACTTATAATAGTAACTTTTTTTAAATTTTAAATTTTTGCGCCTCTATAAATTTTGCGCCCGTGGCGAATGCCACCTTCGCCACGCCCTAGTTACGGCGCTGGTCATCTTCAACGAAAAATGAATAATTTCCAAGTTATTTCTAAAAATCCGAAAAAAGTCCGTTTCTTTTGCCCTTTTTTTGCTAATAACTCACTTAGCGGCAAAGATATGTGTTGGCAAAGTTGAAATTCGTGTTCAGCGACCCCAAAAACATAATAATACCAAATTTCAAAACGACTCCAAAACTTTCCCCTATTTTCTACCATTTTACTGGGCTATATCTATGTCAGTATAAGGAACATACACATACACATACACATACACACAGACATCATCGTGAAACTATCAAAAATGAGTTGTAAGGACCCTAATTCGTGCTCATCCACTAAAAATTCACAACTCGATTTTTGCATGATTCCAATACCTTCCTTTACAGGTAAGCGGAAGGTAAAAAAATATCAAATTTTGAAATTTGTTTTTTTGAGAATTTTGAAATTTTTGAATCAATCCGATGTTAAGCATAAAATTATAGACATTTTTTGTAAATAAATTTTTTCTCTAAAGTGCACCTGAATTAAGTTATTAGTAAAGTACGAACGACACTTTTATAGTAGCTATCGAGGTAGCTATACTCGAGCCTTAAACACCCAACAACTAAACATTTGGTATATGGTATATAATGGTTAGGTCACAATATAGTATCACGGAATAAACCAGGCCAATAATATGATCAAGCATGGTATCATACTCGTATTGTTTAGTTTTTAATTCTGAACAAATTTTGTATTTATTTAAAAAATGACTTTATTTTTCCTAACAGTTTTTAAGTAGACATGAACATAATATATGTATATCCGAATATTATTATTTCAATTTCGTACTCGTCCTTACTTTTTAAATTTCTTCAATGTATTGAAATCAAACCGCTGCGTCTCTAATTTTCCAATATTCTTGTCATCACCCTTTTTCATAATCCTCAAAAAATATCCCCAATTCTTCACTGTCAAATTCAAATGCAACTCCTATCCACGACCTATATATTCACGTCACGGTAGCATACGCTCCGCAGAATCAGCGTCTGCCGTAGCAATCGTAACTCGTGTCGTAACCGTAAGCTTGAGCGCTACACTCCTGCTGTAGCTGTAGACCTCTTACCTCGCCAATTACCATACCTCTCTCGGGGTACCTCCGCCGCGGTCGAACTGCTCCAATTACGTAAATTAGATTTACAATGCTGTGCTGTTGTACCTACACTGTGTGTCGAGTTGTGTGTACACTATGTCAGAGAAGTTGTAAGCAGGATTGAGATTGAGGATTGCGAGTAAACATAAGAAGAGATTTGTTATTGTGTGGTGGAGGATTTCAGATGAGAGGATGCTGCTAAAGCCAGTTATCAAAACATTTTGATATTTGAACGTACACTTAATCCATATTTTGTAATCCTGTTTGATAATTGGTTTTGTCGATATTCTAAAATCTAATCTAATACAAATTGCTCTTTTAGGAGAAGTTCATTAATTTCAATTTATTAAATATTTTTGCCTGGTTAAATTTATCATTAATTTAATAATGCTCTTACGAAAATTTGAAAAACACTCATAGGTATTTTATATCTTCACGTGCATGCGTAAGAACGAACGAACGAAAGAACGAACGAACGAAAGAACGAACGAACGAACGAACGAAAGAACGAACGAAAGAACGAACGAACGAACGAATGAACGAACGAATGAACGAACACACACACACACACACGCACGCGCACACACACACGCACACACACGCGCGCGCACACTCACGCGCACACTCACGCACACACGCACGCACACACGCACGCACACACGCACGCACACACACACACACACGCACACACACACACACGCACGCACGCACACACACATCATTTCAAAAATCTGTAATTCGTATTCTAGAGACCTTAAAACGTGCTTATCTGCCAAAAACTCACACTCGAAATTTTAGATTCATCACAATACCTCTCTTATAGAATATGAGGCGAGAGGTAAAAAACTGATATGATTCAATTTTAAATTTTTATAACTCAATCTGATTTATAAATAATATTTTTCAAAATTTAAATATTATAGGCGATTCTAAAGTTTTCAATTGTAATAATTAATCGTCCATATCTATTTATTATGTATGTACCTTTACTTACATACTTAAAAACAAAATTATTATATATCTTATATAACTTAGAATTGAAAAAGTAAAAATATTGTCATTTTATTGGAAAATTTTTCATATTAAAACAGAAATTTCATATTGTAAAATTGAATTAAATAATGCGATAATGAAATTAAATTATTTGTTTTTAATAATGCAACTGCTTGGACTGATTCAGTTTCTGTTTTTCCAAAAATGTAATATTTGAAATAGGTACTTCATAGCATAGCGATAACCTGAATATTCATTTGTTTTTCTTTCATTTCAGGTGAGTCCAGTGTCCAATCACCAACGTAGGTATACCATTATACCTACTTTAAGATCAGCAAATATACTCGGTGAACAGGCAATTTATTATTATGTAAAGTTATTATTATTTTTGTTGTAAATACAATTCCCCGCGCGTATTAAATAAAAAATTATTATTATTATTCTAATCTACTTATCTCTTATACTAGGTACCTACACACTTTCTTTCTTAATTTGAAATTATTATTTTTTATGTTTAAAAAAAAAGTTTAAAAACTTTTAGGGTTATAGATCTTTTTGGTACTAAGAGAAGAAACGGCAATCAAAGTATGAGGAGACTCCAACATTCAAATGAGTGATGAGTGATGACTAATGACTGTAAGAGAAAGGGGGACAGATTCAATGGGACCGTTAGCGCATAAAGGTGCATATGCAACAGCAGAAAATGCATGCAACAGAAATCGCAAACTACAGAAATTGCAAGCATCAGAAAGCGCAAATTACAGAAAATTTGTACGCCAGAACGCGCAAACATCAGAAAGTGCAATTTACAGAAAATCGCACACAACCGAAAACGCATTGTTCAGAAAGCTCAAACATCAGAACGTGCATCTTACAGAAAGTGCAAACGTCAGAAAGTGCAAGCGTCAGAAAGTGAAAACGTCAGAAAGTGGAAGCATCAAAACGCGCATTTTACAGAAATCGCAAATCACAGAAAATTGCATCTAACAGAAAGTGCAAGTATCAGAAAGAGTTAAAAAATGTTCAAATAGGTGCCAAAACATCGTGACGAAAAACAGAACTAATAGAAAGGTTACTTGAAATTTAATTTTTATAATAGTTATTTCTAACACAGCATTTTTACTTCCTTGTACGGAGTAATAAAGAAGTATTGTAATCCCGAAAAATTTCGGTTTTCAGATTTTGATGGAAATATCCGTTTTGACCTTTTCTGAATCCATTATGACTAGTTTCGTCGTGACGTCTGTACGTACGTATGTACGGACGTATGTGTGTCGCATAACTCAAATACGGTTTCGTCGTAACGTCTGTACGTACGTACGTACGGACGTACGTATGTGTGTCGCATAACTCAAATTCGGTTAGACGTAGAAAGTTGAAATTTTGTATTTAGGACTGTTATAGCATCTAGTTGTGCACCTCCTATTTTTGGTTTCAATCTATAAACCGGAAGTAGTACTTTTTAAAAATATTTTGATAAATAATAAATTTTAGACAATTTTTTTTTATTTTGAATGAAAGATTATGTGATTATTATCTACAATCGGTATTTTATAAATTTTTCTGTATCTTCTATCATTTAAGAATAATTAAAGTATATACTTATAATTTAGTATTTCGGTATCTTGTACTCCATGATCGTTTAACATTTGTACTACGTAAAATTTAAATGATTATGACATGACAGTGACAATAGTAAAATAAGCTTTATATCTTCTCTGCAGTTTAAATAAAATGACTAAAATATATTTGTGAGTATACTAGTATAATAAGTTAAAAGTATGAACACACAAGGCGTACAAGGAAGTCATGTGGTGCCCACGTCAGATTTTTTTTAAAATAATAAGATATTTTCTGCAATGGAGTTTATCCAAATTTGTCTCCTATGGTCGTTTGGGCTTTTAAATAGCAAATTACTTTTGCCATTGCAGTGTACAATACAGCATTCGCGCATTTTGACTTTCGTTGATTCGTTTTATACACAGCATATACACAGGTTTGACGTTTCAAAGTCATTTGAAGGTTAAAAGGAATTAGCTCCCTATCGGGAGAAATATTGCGCTAACGGTTCCATTATTTTGAACAAAATTATTTTCTCTTGGGATTTAGTAACAGGTAATTAAATTTTAACTAATTTAATAATAATTTAAAATACATAAAACACCGTTCAAAATAAAAAAAATATCGTCAAATTAATTAGATATTTATCGAAATATTTTAGTAAAGTACTTACTATTTACTACTTCAGGTTTGTAGATTGCCCTACCTTAAGACTCAAATTTCACCAATGCATTGAGTTGATTTGAAAGACTTCAAATTATATGTGGGTGGGGTTGAAGAATTGGATAAAAGAACGCGAGTTTAATTAATAATTAAGTTGTTGAAATCAGCAACATAATGACGTTGCATGCAATAAGTACTACTTTCAGTTCTATAAACAAAACCGCAGTGATTTATCAAAAGTCAAATCTTATTTAACAGTTTAAGTTGAAATATTTTCACCAATTATTATTATATTTACATGTCAATAGCACATTGTTCATTTAACCAAATGAACATTCCCATTACTATTATAAACATTTACACCTACATTTGAATGAGGCTACGTGAGTACCAATCATACAATCCTTCAAACCATAAGTACAAACTAATCAGTAGTCACCAGTAATATCTCTTGATCATCCATTCTAATCTTCTGGATCACTGACTTCAGCATGGAATATCACTAGTTTGGACTGTATTTCAATATCAGATCGTTTAATCAGATGTTACAACGTTACGCACTAGATTCCACATTGGGCATCGGGATCTGCTGTTTATTGATACGTGTTTCACTGTGTATATTCATAATCATAATGCTTTGAGCCAGTATTTGCTACACTGAAACATTCTAATTGCTTGTCAGTCATTCTCATCGTTAAGAAGTAAGAGTTTATTAAGTTCTTGGTTTATTTCCTGTCAAATGATCATCGTGAAATTGATCATTTTATGCCCTGAACCATTTTTTGATTAGATTTTGTAATTTTTTATTTGTCCCGAAGATGGCTAAAAACGTAGGCGTAACGTCAACCTTATGAATAAATTACAAAAGCTATAATAATTTTTGTGACGGGTGTACATTAATTTCGACCTTCCAAGATTAAAATTTCAACAGTCAAGATTCAATTTATAATAATGAAAATGACAGTGATCGCAGTGAACTAAAAGCTAAATAAGAAGTAAGATATTACTAGGTCTGATAAATTATAAGATTTTTTGGAGAAATTAATCAATTTTCTAAAATACAAAATATATTTACACACTAAAGTACCTTATTTTTCATGTTTATTTTGTATTGTTAATACTTAGCATTAATTAAACGATCAAATTGGGATGCTAATGCTAATTACTGTAACAATAAAACAAGAAATAAAAAGAGTAACTTCAGGACCGTTAATGTCAGTTAATAAAGGTGTTAAGTTGTTAGGTTAGGTGTTAGAAGTTGAAAATGTTGAGATGAGATGAGAACAAAGTGGAAGAAATTTCTAATTGACATTTTTGTTTACAAAGCTAAATTGCAAAAACAGTTTTTGAGGGTTGTTGAATTTTAGCTAAGGCTGTTGAATATATAAAATAAACATAATTTTAATTGTGTTTGGAATTAATTCTAATTAAAAGTAGAAATTAATAATAATAATAAGTATGTTTTAGTAGGTACCTATTGACTTACTTATTTGTTTGACATAATTCTCCACCGTAACGATAATATTTAAATTACCACTTACCTACGTAGCACATTAGACACTATTAGAGAAATAATTTACTGTTTTCGTATGTTTAACTCAAAAGATATTATATTTGGTCTTTTATGACTAAACAAATTTTCTCTTGTTTTAGTATGGGCGGTACATATTACAATGGTGCAAATATATATATACACAGTGTTGTAATAGATAATAATATTTTTTATCTAGATAAAGATAAAGATAACATATTTTTTATTTATCTAGATAAGATAATAGATAATCATTGAAGAAATTATCTAGATAATAGATAAAAGATAAATAATTATTATCTAGATAATTATTAGATAATTCATAGATAATACAAAAAAATGTTCTAAAATATTAGCGGTACCAGGTAGCGAGTCAGCAGTGTTGCAAGCTTGTGCGTTGTATGCTTTCACAGCTTGATTACATGTGATTTCGATTAAAATTACAAATGAAAAAAATTATTCTAATTTTACAAAAAATATTATCTAAATGATATTTAAAAAATAGATAAAGATAATTTGTAATTTTATCTAGATAAGATAATAGATAAATTAGAAAAAAATTATCTAGATAAGATAATAGATAAAAATATATTATCTAGATGATTTATCTAGATAAAATTATCTAGATAAGTTACAACACTGTATATAGGTACATATATACACACTGGCGGAAAATAAAAATGAAATACTTGAAATTCGTAAAAATATCGACCAGTTTCGAACCGACATAACTCGGTGTATTTTCAATCGATTTCGATGAATCTTCGATGGCGAGAAACTTTAAGTTTCTACTTTAAAGTCATACATGCAAACTTAAGTGCAAGTTCCGCCCCCCTCTAGCACCCATGTGAAAAAAACTAATTTTAATTTTAAAAATGTCCAACTTTGACATTTTTTTTTACTGGATCCACCAAAAAGGCACAAAAATTTGTACAATTCCCTGTGCAAGACTCAAAGAACGAAGTATATTTTATGTATAAGTAAAATAATTATTTTTTATGCATGTTTACCTTTACAAACTTAAATGTTTAACGTAAAATGTACCAAAATGTAATAAGCTATGCTTTAGATACAAATATACATATTATTATTATTATTATTAAGTACAAGTATTTGCAGCCAAGTACTTGACATCAAGTACTAAGTACCAGCCATTTTGAAAATACTCAGTCTTAAGTACAAGTACTTATAAAAAGTACTGGTACAAATATCTTCATCGGAAGTGATATTTTTTGAAGATTGAAAAGGTTAATTGTCACAATTGTATATAAATTTGGATAAATATAGTATTTATTTGTATAAGAATAAGAGGAAAAGTTATTTGCAACTTACGTTATAAAAAAATTGTCTTTATCTGGTAGCATTAAAGAATTGTAGTAAAATTTAAAAAATAAATTTATCAAATAAAACATTGAAATTTTGTAATCCATGTTCTGTTGATTTTTGTTTCTGCGTAAAAAAATATTGACAGGTGAGACGGGTGACAAGTTGGCATACTAGCGCTATATGTCATAAGGAAGATATTAATGTAGTAATTGAACGGAGGATGTCTACAACACAGAAGATTTTTCCTGTGTACACTGTTTAAAATAAGAGTACTTGTTGGTACCCTTTTAAAAGAGCGTTCTAATTTTTGCTCTTATAAGTGTAAAATAATACACTTTATAAAAGAAACATTACTCAAAAATGTATTCTTATAAAAGGGCAAGAGTAATATTTTATTGAATTTTATTGAGTACTAATTTTTGAGTATTTATTATACTTTTTAGTATTTGATTTTACCCTTTAAATTATAATTTTGGTTATTGTATACTAATATAAGTATTAAACTACCCAAATTAGTGCATAATGTAACACTTTTGGTGTAGATTGGTACCTCTTTAAATGTATTACGTTTAATGAGAAACACTAAAAACAGCACAATGTACATCATGAAAGGGTACTAATTCCTTTAGTAAGCAAATCAATTCTTCCCTTGGTCAGATCTAGTCTAGCAAAGTAACTGGAACTAGTCTGACTGACCTACCTAGATACTTAAATACAGACAGCGTTGTATGTAACCATACTAATATTGATAGTGAAATAGTTATTGTGTTTCTGGTTGATGAAGAATGATATTTAGTCTTAAATATAACTAAATATAATTTTTGTGAAAATTTGCACGCCTTTGAAATAGTTAAAGATAATAATATTTCCACTGAACTTCATATGCTGCAAAAAATGTTAGAGAACCATTTGAACTACACGGTGCCAAATTATTAAGCAAAAGTTTATATTTAGTGCCCAAGGTACATATTTTTGTAATGTTATTAAATAATCAACTTATATTGATATTCTTGTGTAGTAAACTTTCATGTATAATAGTGTAATCTTAAAAAATACAAAATTGTAATTTAATAAAGAAACTTATTACTCGATTAAGAGCAAATTTTATACATTTTTAAGAATACAAAGTACCTATAATTGATTAAAAATAATTACATTAAAAGAATTACATTTTACCCATATTAGTTTAATTTAAAGAACCTCTTTTAGTTTACTATATTTTTATACAAAAAAGTATTATTTCGTGTTTTACCCTATTTATATTACTGAATTAAGTGCCCTTTTTATTTTACCCTTATCATAGAGCGTTATATGGCCTTGGTCTTATATAAACATTAATAAGGGTAAAAAAAGTACTCTTTTTTTAAACTGTGTATGAATCTTTTTATTCAGGTGATGCAAATTTCTGTATTTGAATATTTTAGATTTTTACCTTCCGCTTACCTGTAAAGGAAGGTATTGGAATCATGCAAAAAATCGGGTAGTGAGTTTTTAGTGGATAAGCACGAATTGGGGTCCTTACAACTCATTTTTGATAGTTTCCCGATGATGTCTGTATGTATGTATGTGTGTGTGTGTGTGCATGTGTGTGTGTGTGTATGTGTGTGGTCCGGGCCGATGCCGTCTGTCGCATAACTCAAATACGAATTACCCAAAAATTTTGATATTTGGTATTTTACAATTGTATACGAATAGGAAGAGCTCATTAGATTTTGGTACAAATATCTTCACCGGAAGTGATATTTTTTGAAGATTGAAAATGATAATTGTCAAAATTGTATATAAATTTGGATAAATATAGTATTTATTTGTAATAAGAATAAGAGAAAAAGTTATTTGCAACCTACGTTATAAAAAAATTGTCTTTATCTGGTAGCATTAAAGAACTGCAGTAAAATTTAAAAAATAAATTTATCAAATAAAACATCGAAATTTTGTAATCCATGTTCGATTGATTTTTGTTTCTGCGTAAAAAATATTGACAGGTGAGAGTGACAAGTTGACATACTAGCGCCATATAAATCATAAGTAAGATATTAAATGTAGTAATTGAACGGAGGATGGCTTCATCACAGAAGAGTTTGCCTGAGAACGAATCTTTTGATTCAGGATTCAGGTGATGCAAATTTCTGTGTTTGAATATTTTAGATTTGTATTTGTATATTTTAAAGGGACACCGGATTGTATACGTGAACATTTAATGTTTATAAGTCTAGATATGGCGGAAGGTTGTGTGATGGCCACGTCAGATTTTTATTTGTATATTTTAAATGGGCACCGGATTGTACGTATACATTTATGTTCATAAGTCTAGATATGGCGGAAGGTTGTGTGCTGCATAATTTTAAGCTTTTATAATTGCCGATTGAAAAAAATTAAATACATCACGCGTCATAAAAATGTCTGCTTGACTCGGAGGCTTTGAAGAAATGCTCAAGCCTCCTCGTCTGCAATGAAACATTTTCATGACTTATAAATTTATAATGTAATATACTATTTTTAATGAAAAATGATAGAACTAAGGTAAAATGAGTACCTACCTATAAAGGTTAAATTTGTTAACATGAGTAGAATGAGTTGAAATTCTATTATATAGTTTAAACTTCATTTATTAAACACAATATAATTAGTTACCTACTATATATAAAAAAATTACTGTTATGTTTTTGAAGTTCATAAGATTTCAAAAATTGTCGTTAAATTATAACTGTCACCCTTCATGAAAATTACATAAATTTAAATTTCTCATGGAAGTTATTGTTCTGTACTGATTATTATAAAAAATTTAATTGTTATTTCATTAATGTAGCTCCTGATGATGACGTAGGTATGTGACGTCGAAACTAGTCGATTGAGAAATATATTTTATTGTTGATTGCATCCCTGTAATTTCTCTCCATTCCTCATAATTTTAAAATGTTTATTTAAGTATGCGTCTCTTTCTAATTATTGAAGTAGTAAAAATATCACGTCATCAATGGTGAACAGAAGCAGATGTTTTCAATTTTCCACTACTACTAGATCGAATCAATCGATTATTGAATAATAACGTGAACGTGCGTTTAACCAGAAGAAAAATGAACTATATACTCGTATGTTCATTAAAATCTTAAATTATATTTAAAAACGAGACGAGACGAAACAGTCTGTCTCGTCTCGTCTCGCCAAGGTTTTGTCGCGGTAATCCGAGACGAGACGAGATATTGTTTATCTCGTTTCGTGATAACTCTAATTTTTTCGCAAGATCTTGTATTGGTGAAACCCTAACTGCAGTTCAAATTGTGCATTGTGTATGTTATTGAGTTAATTATTCTATGTACATTCTGAAACATCATAATTATTAATTCTAAGTGATCTGACCTGTTTTAAGTAAGATAAAATGACAAAAAATTAAATACAACTTGGTATAATTTCAATCTAACAAATATCAAGTAAATAAAGTTCAGAAATCAAAACATATATTTTTTATTAGAAGTACAAAATAAACGAACCATCAAAACAGTAGTTTCGTAATATGATATGATTATAATACCTGTATATGCATGAACCGATGTTACTGTTAAATAAAAGTCATAAAAGTAAAACATAATTAAAAATAAACTATTATTTTCATCGTTTTCAACACATGCTATCAATGTACCGTGAAAATTGAAATATTTATTACACTATTCCATTAGGTACATCTGTAAAACTACAAAATATAAAACAAGGATATATATATATATACGTTAATAAATTTATGTATGCAAAGGTTTCAACCACACCACAACGTTAAAAATGAAACGACTAAGATATTAATCTGTTGAGATAACGGCACTAAAACGGTAGGTACTGTACCTGCGAATAAAAATCTGATATATGAACAACTATAAACTGTTTAATTACATTTACTATAATGTTTAATGTACCACAAAATTAATATGGAAATTCTGGTTTCCGCGTATAAAGCCAAATTATTAATGTTAGCATGTTAGTATTGTATGTACCTTATATGTAGGTATATATGTTCCAGGCCCCAAGCGCATTCTTGAGGTAAAGGCCCCCTTCCCTTTCTGAATTAACTCAACTGGAAACAGTTTTTTGGGGGTTTTAAATTCTAATCACAACGCTTTTATTTTTATTTTTTAATGAAAAAGTAATTAAAATGCATACATGAAACTATAATTTAATTATATAGCAATTCATATATTAGTTTATAAGGGCATTTTTCTAGCTTTACATTTAGCGAAAATGTCAATAATGTGTTCAAAATCCAATGATTGAGTTAAATCATTTTCGGGACAAGAATATGATAAACCACATGATGTGAATTATTTTCCAGTATATCAGTTCAGTAGATGTTTTTCATCAAAAACAACTGAAATGTCTTTGGAGCAATAATATAATTTTTCTATGCCGGCTTCTGAAAGTTCATGTTTCTACATTGATTTTAATGTTGAAAGCAACTGTTTGTCGCAAGTGTGTGTTGCAAAGTGCCCAAAAGTGTGCGTCAAAGTACCTAAGTGTGCGGCAAAGTACTTTGTCGCACACTTTTGGGAACTTTGCAACACAGTTTTTTTTAATGTCCATTGATTTCGCTACAACATTGATATTTAACAAAATTTTAAAAATTTGACAGTAAATGTCAAAAAATTAATGGTTATTTTTGTATTTTTCAACTTTCTTGTTTAGAAAAAATAGTGTGTATACACGTAATGAAAATATTTTGCCCCTATGCGATAATCTGTTACTGTCTATTCGTTTTAAGCGAAATTCTAAATACAAAAGTTGTTCAGAATCAAAAACTACACAATATGAGACCTCATTCGATTATATTGATTTTTAAGTTCACAGTCTCACGCTATAAGTAGTAAACAAGTTTTTGTCAAAAAATACTTTTACCTTAAAACTAGATTTCGCTGCCGCTTGCAGCGTCATGCACTAACAAAGCTAACAAAACCGTACTAGAGCCCCACAAACTCGGTTTTTGTATTTACTACACTAACAAAGCTAACAAAACCGTACTAGAACCCCACAAACTCGGTTTTGGTATTTACTACACTAACAAAGCTAACAAAACCGTACTTGAGCCCCACAAACTCGGTTTTGGTATTTGCTACACTAACAAAGCTAACAAAACCGTACTAGAGCCCCACAAACTCGGTTTTGATATTTAATACACTAACAAAACCGTACTATAGCCCCACAAACTATTAATGGTAAAACGGAATAGCGGTAAAAAAGCATGGTGGTAAAAGTTGTAATGGTAAAAACGGAGTGGTAAAAATGTATTAGTGGTAAAACGAAATAGCGGTAAAAAGTATAGTGGTACAAATGCAGAGGTAAAAGTTGGAGTGGTAAAAATTGAGTGGTAAAAATGGGTTAACGGTAAAACAGGGTAGCGGTAAAAAAGAATGGTGGTAAAAATGCTGTGGTAAAAGTCGGAGTGGTAAAAATAGAATGGTAAATATGTAGCACAACAAGCCCTAATGGGTCCAAACAACATACTAAAAAATCAGAGATACATCATGCTTTGCTAATTTATTGTCGATTTTGACTGGGCTATTAATTTACTTCAAAAAAGCTGGTACGCCCACTTTGTTAAAAAAAAAAAAATGGTCGACAATTTTAGACTCATTTTAGACAATTATAGACCACCAAATTTGAATTTTAGACCAACTTCCATTTAGGAGATTGGACAAAATTGTAAACCAAGAACTCAAGCTGGTATCCCCACAAACATAAAATCACAAAAGGTCTGGTCTGTAATTGTAAAATAATTTTAGACTAATTTTAGACTACCTATTAGTTATATTGCTAATTTTCCAAATCCACCCCTTGAGGGTGAATACCACCCCCTTCGTATATCGAGTACATAAAGTCTGAAAAAAATACTACCAACTAGGTTTATAATTTTAGACCAATTAAACACAAGAAATTTTAAAAATATCAAAATTTTACCATTTTCTCTTCGACAAAAACTTTAAATTTTAGCTTAACCCAGGCCTATAAAAAATTTAATATAATGTATATTATAGGAAATTGTCTAAGAAATTCAATTCCGGAAACCGGAGGTCATTATCTCAATTAGTTCAGAAATTATAGTAAGAAAATCACAAAAATTAAAGAAAAAAAATTAAAAATTATTTACATTCTTTGTTAAAAATGTTGCCATACAAGGGTCCCCAAAATCTGAAAATTTTAATTTGGATAGATAAATGTCTGCTAAATTGAATATTTAAAACCGGAAGTCGATATGTTCATCTGTTTGAAAGTTACAGTTGCAATAGGAAAAATTCAACATTTTTGCAAAGAGCAAACAAAACGCTCCGCTTGTATTTATCATAACTTGCGAACCATTGATCTGGGGAAAAATTATTTTATATCAAAATTGTAGCAAATTTTTTTCTCTACAACTTTGTAATAAGTACTTGTACTCTACAATGCAGCGATAACGAGATATTATAGAAAAACCAGATTTTGGCAGCCATTTTGTGGTCCCCACGCCCCCGCTCACCACCTACGAGTCAGGACTTTTGATATGTTCATTACTAGACCTTCCCGAACAATGCTACAAAGTTTCAAAACTTTCGGATTTTGAACCGTCATTTTTTCTATTTTGACTGGACTACATGCCTTAACTTTGTTTCCTGACACAAAAACGGCTGTAACTTGCGAACGGATAGAAAAGACGACCTCCGGTTTGAAGCATTCGATTCTACAGACATATTTCTATCAAATATATTATTCTGAATTTTTCAAGGGGGCCTGGTTTAGCCACAATTTCATATGCAAAGTTCAAAAATGTTAGTTTATTTTAAAAACTTTTTGTATCAACATTAAATTGCGGCTTAACTAAGGACTTTAAAAGTTTTAAAAATAATGTATCTTATAGAAAAATGCCCAAGGAATCCAATACCGGAAACCGGAAGTCGATATCTTAATTTGTTCAGAAATTAGAGTTGATTAAACACAGGAAACAAAAGATAATTACTAAAATGTCACTATTTTCTCTACGCGTAAAACAATTAATTGTGACTTAATTAAGGACCTTAAAAGTAATTTAAATTAAATGCATCTTATAGAAAAATGACCGACAAATTCAATTGTGGAAACCGGAAGTCGATATATTAATCCGGTCAGAAATTAGAGTTGATTAAACACAGTTAACCGAAAAAAATACTAAAACTCCACTTCTCTTTCTCGCACAAAAACTTTGAATATCAGCTCAACCAAGAGGCCTTTAAAAGTTTTTAAAATAATGTATCTTATAGAAAAATGTTCAAGGAATCCAAAACCGGAAACCGGAAGTACATATCTTAATTTGTTCAGAAATTAGAGTTGATTAAACACAAAAAATGTAAAAAATACAAAATTTTCTGAATTTTCTATGTTAACATCGAGGCTAAACCAGGCCCATCTGAAAAATTGAAAATAATGTATTTGATAGAAAAATGTGTGTAGAATTGAATGCTTCAAACCGGAAGTCGTTTTTTCTATCCGTTCGCAAGTTACAGCCGTTTTTGTGTCAGGAAACAAAGTTAAGGCATGATTTAATTAGCTTCGTACTACCAAAATATATTTTCTCGTTTTTCTCGCAAACTATTAGTTCTATGTAAAAAAATCTGACGTGGCCATCACACAACCTTCCGCCATATCTAGACTTTAAACAGAAATGTATACGTGCAATCCGGTGCCCATTTAAAATATACAAATAAAAATCTCAAATATTCAAACACAGAAATTTGCATCACCTGAATAAAAAGATTCATTCACAGGAAAACTCTGCTGTGTTGAAGCCATCCTCCGTTCAATTACTACATTTAATATCTTACTTAGGACTTATATAGCGCTAGTATGCCAACTTGTCACCCGTCTCACCTGTCAATATTTTTTACGCAGAAACAAAAATCAACCGATCATGGATTACAAGATATCAACGATTTATTTGATAAATTTATTTTTTAAATTTTACTGCAGTTCTTTAATGCTACCAGATAAAGACAATTTTTTTATAACGTAAGTTGCAAATAACTTTTCCTCTTATTCTCATTACAAATAAATACTATATTTTTCCAAATTTATATACAATTTTGACAATTAACCTTTTCAATCTTCAAAAAATATCACTTCCGATGAAGATATTTGTACCAAAATCTAGGGAGCTCTTCCAATTTATATACAAATGTTAAATACCAAATATCAAAATTTTCGGGTAATTCGTATTTGAGTTATGCGACTAACAACCCTTGACCACACACACACACACACACACACACACATACACACAGACATCATCGTGAAACTATCAAAAATGAGTTGTAAGGACCCTAATTCGTGCTCATCCACTAAAAATTCACCACCCGATTTTTTGCATGATTCCAATACCTTCCTTTACAGGTAAGCGGAAGGTAAAAATGATAGCATCTTTTTGTAGGAAATTTTATAAGCTACAATATTATAATATCAATATTTACCGTAAAATTTAATAACCGAGTTTTTTTTGAAATTTTTTTTTTCAATATGGCGGCTCGAGCACACTTTCTGCTGATGGGGACTCATCGGAATCTTGGACGTTACATATTATATTATAATCTGCAAATTTTCAGAAGTCTCCTACTTTTTTGTTTATTTGACGAATTTTGTAGCATTTTGCCTGGACTAGGTCTATAATTGTCTAAAATGAGTCTAAAATTGTCGACCAATTTTTTATTTTTTTTAACATATAAAATACATTATTTTAAAAACTTGTTAGGGTGTTAATTAAGCCAAAATATCAAATCTTTTTATAATAAATACGAAAAATTAGAATACGTTTCAATTGTCTCTCGAAAAACAAATTGATATTTTGGCCTAATTAATGCCCTAAAAAGTTTATAAAATAACGAATTTTATAAAGAAATGTTTGTAGAATTTAATAAAAGAAACCGGAAGTCGATAACTTCATCCGTTTAGAAGTTATAGCTCATTAAACACAAAAATTACGAAAAATGCAAACATTTCTTTAATTTTTTGGAAAATATGGCCTATTTTCAAGGTACCATATCTCGGAAACTATTGGACATGCAGAGTTGCGGTTGGGCTTGAACTGTTGTAAATTTCATGTACTTTAAAAATCATAAATACGACTATATATCGAACACACATAGTTTACAAGTTATTACGTTATTAGGCAACAACTGGAAATGAAATTGTTCTAGAAGTCCGTAAAGAAGAAAATTCACAAATAAATTGAACACGAACTACTCACAGGAGAAGCATGAACTGTACTGTGAGCTCGTAGCTCGGAGATAAGAAACCGGATAGTGTGACGTGAAAGAGGTGGTGAAGATCCATGAGAGGGTTGGAAGAGGGGTACCTACCTACAATTTATTCAATTTACATACCCCCTATATGATCATAATACGTTTTGCATGTTTAAATCTCACTTCATGCAACAAAAAAGTGGTTAGGTACAATTCTGGGCAAATGGGATTTTACCTTATATGGGTTTTTTTGAGATTTTGAGAGAACTACGAGGCTTACAGACCCCGCTCTGCACTTAATGTAAAGCTAATTAAATTGTCTACAAATTATATTCTATAAGTTCTACTCGTAGGATCAATGGTTTCGACGAAATTTTGGTCCAAAGAAGGTCTAAAACTAAAATTAGCAATATTTGGAAAAATTGGCCTATTTTCAAAGTGCCGTAATTTGGTAACCAATTGACCTACAGAGCTCCAGTTGGGCTTAATTTGTCAGATATTTAATGCTCTTAAAAATGTATAGAATAGCTTTCGACGAAAAATGCATGGATTAGGACATATAGAGCAGAATCTAACAAAAGTCCGAAATTTTCGCGGTTTTTCGTGTATAAAAATTTTTCCACAACATTTTGAGAGTTGCAAACTTGGGTACACATAGCCCTAATGGGTCCAAACAACATACTAAAAAATCAGAGATACATTATGCTTTGCGAATTTAGCGATTTTTTGTGTCGATTTTGACTGGGCTATAAGTAATTTGATTAGTTTTAAATTCGTATTTAAGTTAGTAGAAGCGTAAAAGTATTTAGTAAAGTTTTTAGTTTAATAATTATATAAAATGTATGATAATATTCGGTTTTAAACGTGATTTTGTGTGCTGGCTGCAGAGAAGCGCACGGCTGTGGACATACCGTGACCGGCAAGAGATAAGGAAGAGTCGACCGTAGACGCTGCGTCAAAGGTCGTTGATAAGGAAGATATCGTTGGAGATGATGTACCTTTGAAGAAGGCTAAGAAGCAGAGGCGTACGAGGAGGTGCAACATAGAGTCCCATGCGGTGACCTAATGTCGTGCAATTGGTGTTCTAGTCACAACACAATTGTCAGGCTGCGGGCCATAGTTGGACCAGGAAAGAAGGTTGACTTCCAGGGCGTCCGTCTCTGAATCATTATACCAAGAAGAACATTATCACGAGGTATAGGAGTTCGCCGACGACGACGAGAACGGCGACGATTCATTATAGCATGACACAGTCAACATCGGCACGGCAGTAGGTACCACCGACAGAGACGTCGGAAAGCAAAGCAGCAGTATCTAATTTAGTTGATATGAAATTTTTTTCAAGTAAACTTATGAATAATTTTATAATTATTTCCTGATTTATTTTGATAATGATTATTATCTTTGCTTAGTTTATACTTAAGTTGTTAAGTTAATTGTTTATTGTATCTTTAATTGCTTTGTTTAATTTTTGACAGTATTTGTACTTTTATCAACATGCGTACCTTTGATGAGGATATATTTGTATTGGTGTTCTCATTTTTAAATTTTTGACTAAGTAAGTACATATGTTTCTTTCCGGTACGTCGTTGCAGTTAGTTGTTAATTATATCTAATAGTAGATATAATTATTTTAACGAGAGGATGGTGTAACAAGATGGCCTTAGCATCTATTATGCTTTGGATTATTGTTATCTTAAATTATTTTTAGAAACAATAGTTCAAAGGTATATTTAGTAAAGTTTTTAGTTTATTAATTTATTTATGTTCATTTAAACGGGAATTTTGTGCGTTATTTTAGTATCGTGACGTCAACGCTCTAAATTCATCAATACATTCCCTCCTAATTCAACCACGACTGACTATCTCCTATTCCTCCATGAAATTTACTTCTTTTTTATCCTCTTGATACACTACAGCAAAATTTAAAAAATATCATTGTTTTCAAACAGACACTAGGTATGTTAAAATATATAATGTTCTGTCACAATAGGAACTTATTTAAATTTCAGTGTTCTGTTTTAACAGTAAAGGCGGGCTTATAATAAATGTAACTGGTTACTTCTTCTGTGTTCTGTTTTCTGTTAACATGGGGTATTTCTATGTTACGGTTCATAATGACACTGGATTTGACGTTTATCTATACTGTATAGACGTTTCAAATCCATATAGTAGTGACGTCATATCAGATAAATTCTATCCACCACGTTCACAAAATAAGCTATCTGTTTCTTATTCGCATAATCATGTCATAAGGCGCGGTGCTTACCAATATGTGTCCTAACGGCAAAAGCAGAACAATAATTATTCATGTAATATAGTATTTATTATATGAAATATATTTTCTTACATATTACTGTTTTCTTTCAGATTCGTTATATACCATTTATTGTTTACTGCTGACAACTTGTCAATTTTCTCATTCTTGTTGTGTCAAGTGTCAACATAAAATTTTGAGGTTAACGAGTTTTGTTTTTATTTATTTTTGTGGTGAGGTGGTATCAGATTGAAGCCAGCTCACCACGAATAACTTTTAAACCCCAAGAGCAATAAATAAATGCTTTGCGCAATTAATTAGTTCTAGCTTTTTACTATGTCTCATGGTGGTGAGCTGATTTGATTTCGCTCGCTTCAGGGACATAGAAAGACTGGCAGCACCATCTACCAAACTCATGCTGTACTAAAAGTACTAAATAATTTGCTTGTTTTTTATGACGTCACTCCTATATGAATTTGAAACGTCTATAACAAGGTTCGCAAACTTTTAAGAATAGGTACATCCTAGCGTGCCTAGGTTTATTGAATGTGACCATAGCGCTATAATTTATTGCAACCAAGTTGCCATGGTTTCATACTGTAAAAAATGTGCAATTATTATTTATTATAATTATCTTTGTATTATTTAAATACATTTTCTCGAAAACTGTAGCCAAGATAAGAACTTTTATTATAGACAATTTTAAGCTCTTACTTCATAACGGATAGTTTTTTGCTCGGTTTTTTGTAATATTAACCTTTACAAGATAAACGTGAAAACTAAAATAACCAACCCAACCCATCCACGGCCCCCGAGGATGGGTAAAGGTGGGTCTAAAGAACACTTATGCCAAATGGAATGCTTTTATTAATCATAAAATGCAAGGTTATATTTTTTTATCTTAGCGACCGGATTATATGGACTAGGAATTTTTTTCGAAAATACCTATATCTACTTACCTCCTATAGACGCAAATCATGTAACAATAGATTAACAGGTTTACTCATGCTTGGAAACCCGCTGATCACGCCTAGGCATGTTTTTGCTCGAATTCTCACTCCTTGTGCCCAAATTCAAGATGGCGAACGAAAATTGGGTCAAAAAATCAGTTTTTCTCAAAAACTTTTCATGAAAAACAGTTAGATAAGAAAATGTAGATCTCAAAATTCGATTTTCATGTAAGGGGCACAGTTTTCGAGGAAATCGAAATAAAAACCAAGTCAAAATTATATCTCCCTACACGAAATTTATTTAACCGATAAAAATATCATCTCTTGGTTTGGTGCAATAAATTCTTCGAACATTTCTCTATATGTTTCATGTAAAAAAATAATTTTGGCGGCCTTAGTTAAGCAAAAATTTAAAGATTTTCGCCGAAAAATTCTACAGCAACTCGTTGCTTATCTCTCAATTCCATGTCGTGAAAATTTCAAATAATGTTGTGTATCGTAAACGTATAGAATTATGCTTTTGTGAATATTATATGACTAAACAATTCTCAAAAAAATCCTCTTGTCAGTGACGCATTTAATATATATAATTTTTACAAATTGAAATTTTAAGTATCAATCAATAAACGATAAATTGATACAAACTTACTAATTTACATGTTTACATAATATCTACGTTAATATAACAAACTTTATTATGATCAACATAAATCAGTTAGATATTTCCGAGATATTTCATAAAAATAATACTTATCTATTCTTAAAACTTTTATTAGGTTTGGTAAAGACAATAGTAATTGCATATTATCGCATATTTCCGAATATATTGTCAATTATGATATAAATTTTGAATAGGTACCGTGTAGGCTTACATGCAGTGATGTTACCACGCAATAAAGTGTAGATTTCGGGGGTTCACTAGCAATAGTATACGCACCAATTACGTCGTGTGTCGTGTGATGTCGAAAGGTCCTTCTCTATTATACTCGTAAATACTACCCAAGTTGATTCGAGAAGAGACGAGAGTGATTTTATTCATTTTGTAAATTCCGAGACGGGAGTCGAGTTTACTCGCGACTAATCTCGACAAACGGCATCACTATATAAACGTACCTCTCACCCCCGCTCACCACTCACCCAAGGGTTGGCAAAAATCATGATTTAAAAAAAAATCAAAAATCATTAATTAATGATGATTTTTTAGATTCTTTTGATTTTTTAAAATTGTGTTTAATTATTATAGCACTAAATATAGTTAAATAATTATTATGTCACCATGACAAATTCCTTTCAAAAATATGTAGTTTGGATTATTATTGCACATTTCATGTTTTAACACGTATTTCTTAAACTATACTATATTTGAGAATGACTGGCAGTAATAAATCATTCTGTCAAAGACATTCCAGTGGCGCGTCAATAATTGTTTGCACAGGGATAGTTAAAATGACTAAATTCGGTAGACAACTATCGTTTTGGGTCTAAGTTGTTTTTCAGGGCAACTATTTATTTTAATAATAATGAGTGAGAAAGTTATATTTAAATATTAAAAACTTTTATTTTTAGTAAATGTATAAACAGATCACTCCTATCTACGTCTATGACACAGTCCGACGGGGATTATCAGAGTGTTTATGACGGGATTTCTATTGTTCGAGAAATAAGTTTCGTTCCAGGTACAAAGCGTGCGGCTTATTTTGATCATCCTAGTGTAGTTACAACTGATTTTTCTGGTAGTTTTATTTGCCGCATTGCTGGCAAAAATCCAATACTACTCTTGCAAATAATGATTTATTACTGTCAGTCATTCTCAAATATACCTATATATACGCTCGACTTATGATTCCATTGAATGGATTTTGTTTTTTGTTTAATATTTTTTCATTTAATAAATAAATATTGAAATTGAATTCAGACACTTTCTTGTTTTGTTCTGTACCAGAAATATAATTAAATTAATACAAATTTATTGAAAAAAACAAAAAATGATTTAAATCAATGATTTAAAAAAGTAAAAAGCCTTAAAGTAATGTTCGTATCAATTTGAAAATTTGATAAACAAACTTAAAATTTTCGTTTTTGTGTTTGAAATATTTATTTTTATAAAACATAAATCATCTACAATATCTTCAAACTAAACTAAATTATTTCCTCCCTTCGACAAGTTAAACAACAATTAAAACTAACCTGAAATATGAATGAAATTAGTAAAGAAGGTAATAAATAAAATATAATTTGACGTTTCATCATATTTTCATCGGTCTCTTTCATGACACTTCCTATTTCCTATATCAAGAATATTCTGAATTTATTTAGGCCTGTAAGGTTTTGACAGTCTCTTCAAAAATAAGCTTTAGAATCATTTAATTTTCAAAAAAGATCTTGTATGTAATACATGCTGAATTTGTTTTTTAAACTCACGACGTGTTGTCCAGCCTCGACCTTCGTCTCGGTGAACAATATTCACGTTCAGTGCTTAAAAAACAATCATTCAGACAATTATTTTCATTATTGATTACATAAATAGCTATTATATATACCTACATTGTTATTAAAAACTTCTCATTAATTCATAAAATTTGAAGATATTTCAGAAAAAAATTTCAGATCTTCAAAAAATTACCACTTCCGGTTGCACGATTAACACCAAAATATCAACGGATTCAATCAAGGATGTCAAAATGTTATATACAAAATTTCAATGTGTTTCATTTAGTAATATTTGAGTTATCGTACCTCCAACATCCATTATGATTTACGTTGTACGTGAATTAGTTATGTTTAGGTATATGATTCATAGCTAATAAATTACAGTAACGTCCTTCATTTTGCTGTTATTCTTTTGATATGATAACAAATGGTGTTTCAAAGATTAATTTGAGCTAGTCTATTTACAAAAGCGTAATATTACATAAATTTATGCTATTTTTAAAATTACTTAATTGCTTTTTTTCTTCTTTACGCTTTATAGAATTTATATTATCATACTATGATACTAGTAGTAAATATACTTTGCTTCGAGCTTTTGTTGGGGGTTTTCACGATTTTTTTATATGTTAATCTATACATGTTAATCTATACATTAAAATATTAGACCCGTGTTTTTTCTTTTTGCTGAAAAGTTGTTAATAAGCCAGAAAAAAATTCATAAAGTTTAAAAAATAGGTGCCGCGAAAGTCGATGCCGCGTGTAACAGTGTGACGTCACCAACACCTAGAACATACGTTCAACGCGCTAACTAGGACCGATACGTAGGTCTTACCTTACATAGTCATCATCTTGTCAACAGTCAACTTGAACAGAAAAACATACCTAACCAAACTGTTTTATGCCGTTTTATGAAACAACGTGAGGTTTAATCATTTTTAAATACTTGTTTAATTCTGTTTCCCACGTAGCCACATGTTTGGTAATTAAATCATATTTATAAAGATAGTGAAGTGATTGTGCACGGTAGGTAATATCACAGATCTCAAAAGTTCTGAGATCTGTGGTAATATTTAAAAAGTGAAGTGATTTAATATATTATTAAATGTTAATTTGCCTTTTTCAGATATGGACGATTAATCTTTTTATTTATTTGCTACTTCCTCTACACTTCTGCTAATAATTATCATCAATATAGCTTCGAAACTGTAGAGAAAAAACTACACTTTAATCCGATCACCGTCAGTTAGTGCATTAACTGTACGAGAAAAGAAGTGTTGGAAAGTAAGAGAATAGCGTAACTTCACATTCATGTTGAACGAGTTATCCGAAGACTTTGAAATGCTCGCACCAACGCACCATAATTCATTTATAAATATCTACACAGTTAAATGTTTAGATTCCATAACTACTATTGCCTGTGCAGTAATAAAAATGCAGGGATTATTAATTAAATCATAGTTTCAATTTTGTATTATGTTGATACAAGTTAATAATTCATAGATTATTTAGTTAGTAATATCACTGTAATGTTTTTTATTCATGCTTTTTATAATACTTTCCTGTTAAATTTATTTAGCTATTGTATTAAATTTAATGTTAAAATAGTAAATAATAATTTTGTTTCTACCACACCACACATTTTTATTTTTATATTTTATAAGAAAATACAAAGAAAGAGAATAACAAAATACATAATCCAATACAAACGAAATAAATATATTCACAAAAATTATAAAATAATTCATATTGTATAAATTAATTTTGGAAATACTGCCATTTCCCAAAATTTGCAAGCCTCTTATTCCATCAGCTGCTGACAAAGATCTTTATCAAATTCAACTTCAACAATAATTCTACCTTCTCTGTTTTCTTCAAAGTTCGAAGAAGCAACGCAAACAAGTCTATTCTCTAAATATTGTTTCATCAATAAACTTTGCCTACTAATATCCTTTCCCAGAGCCACTATTTGGTTAAAATATGCGTCATTTCTCGGCGATAGTGGTTCACTTATTGAACATTTCTTTCAGTGACATCGATTTAATTTGTTTAACTTTTGATAATAACGATGCACGCCAATAGCATTCTACTGATGTTAAATCTGACTCCAAGATTCTACGGTACAACCAGAACAATACAGCGATGCTGTTTACAACCACCTTTAAAAGACAACATTTAAATATTGGAACAAATAAACAATATTATATAAATACCAACCAAGACTGGCTGCACATCCAACGCATTGACATGAAATAATTTTTTCCTCATCTTCATTTATTCTAACTATTACTTTATATTACAGTTGGCATTTGGAAAATTTCCAAAAAGTAATATTCACAATTTTGAAACTTTCCCATGAAACATTATATTGGAAATATTCCGCAAATTTCCCTGGTAATTTTCCGTTTATTTTCACATTTCGCGGCTTAAATTTTTAATTTAACTTCACTTGTGCGCACTTATTTTTTGTCTGATTGGTTTACTATTGTTATAACACGGGCTATTTGCGTTTTTCTTAGTGACTAATGCGCCGCGATAATCTATGAAAACAGCGTATTTGGATCAATTGACAGCGAAAGGGGGGGGGGAGGGGACCGCAGACCAGCAGGTGGCAAGATGTATTTTTATGTTCCTTAGGGTCTCAAGTATACATATCAGTCAAAATTTTGCGGTCGTCATATTTTGCATACTCAACTACTTCCAGCGCCTGGTCTAAGACGGAATACGATTAATTTTAATTTTGGTGGAAATGGCACTTATGAAACCCATTGAATAAAAGAAAAAAACCATTAGATGTTCTTCTTATTTGCATTACAGCTCACTCATTTTACGTACAAAAGACTTTTAACAGTGCTCATTTTAAAGCTTATTTCAAGCACTACAAAACCCTATTTCATTAGAATGCATAAAATGTATCTGCTCGCCGCTAGATGGCATTGAATACATCGATAAAATTTCAGACAAAATAAAAAACGGCTTTGATCTTTAATATCTCGCTTAATATTGCACTTAGAACACTTTATAAAAAACAGATTTGTTCAGTTTTTTACCTGCTACAATTTTGTTCATCATAAAATTTTCGTTAAAATGCATATTTTTGGAGATATTTGCAAAAAAACGATAAAAAACGTGAAAAAATTCAGAATTTTCAATTGCCAATAACTTGAAAAGTATTGGGTTTTTTGAAAAACTTAAGAGAACATTTTTTCTTAAAATTAGGCATTCTGTTCCAATATCAGAGGTTATTTTGAAAAAAAAATTTACACCACCGAGAAGGGGTGGCAACCACCCCCAGGGTGGGTGCGGAGTTCAGATCATTTTCACTTTTGAAGTTAACGGTAAGTACATACGTACGTACAGACGTCACGACGAAACTAGTCATAATGGATTCAGAAAAGGTCAAAACGGATATTTCCGTAAAAATCTGAGAACCGAAATTTTTCGCGATTACAATACTTCCTTATTACTCCGTACAAGGAAGTAAAAAGGCTAAATTTTGTTCAAGTAGTAGTTTATGTCTCATAATACGAAAACAGCTATAATTTTTTATGAATAATAATATGGATTTCCGGTTTGCAGAATCCAATTTTCTGAATACTCTTCTATTAGTAAAATTATTTTCAAATTTTTTGACGCACAGGTTTAAACACTCAATTAAAGGATAATCTTACAAATGTTTAACAAAAAATTTGTTTTTTATTTTACTTTTTGGTGTTTAATTTACAGTGACTTCTAATTGGATAAAGTTATTGACATCGGCATTTTTGCATATAATTCTCTACAAAATTTGTCAAAAAATGATATGAGTTTTAAACGTTTGTAGGTTTTAGTTAGGTCGAATTTTTAAGATTTTTTCTAAGAAAAAATTGAAACTTTTGTAAGAATATCCTTAAATTGTGACGAAACCCGTGCGTCATAGAATTTGAAAATAATTTTACTTATAGAAGAGTATTCAGGAAATTGTATTCTGTAAACCGGAAATCCATATTTTTATTCACATAAAAATTACAGCCGTTTTCGTATGATGAGACATAAACTACTACTTGATCAAAATTTATCGTTTTTTTTCAAAATACATTTGCACGATTTTCTCAAAAACTGTAGGTACCACTTTCATTTAAAAAAATATGTGCCTATACCATTTTATAGCAAATTTTGTGCTCTACAATTTGTTATTAATTGTTTTTTCGTAATATTATATATATATCATTTACGAGATAAAAATTAAAAACAGAGACGGCGGACATTTTTTCAAAATGGCGGACGAAGCTCCAGTCCAATCGATTGAGACTTAGTATGTTGTTGATAAAGGTACTGGAAAGGTGTATACCAATATCCAGCTTTCTACTAATTTTTTTCACTAAGAGACAAAATATGATCTAATTTGACTAGATTATATCCCAGAAAACAAAGGTTTGTTTTTTAATATCATTAATATATAGGAACTTTTCAAACAATATTTTTTAAAAGACAGTAAAACTTGGTTGTTAATAAATTCCAAATCAAATACTTTTATTTTTCTTTATTATTTCTCCTATGCATTTTAGCGGACTGTGCCACATGCATGAATTTTTTTTTTGGTCATCAAAAGAAACAGTTTTCAAAAATATCTAATATCTAATATAAATTGTATATAAATAAAAGTTTCTTGTTATGTTCATTAATTAAAATGTTGAACAATCGGAAATAATTTTTACAGTTCATTTTCAAATGAAACACAAGTTATAAATCAAAAAAACAATTATTTGCGGCAGAAAAAAATTATGGAAATCCAATTGAGATTATACCTGACATGACAGACGAAATGTTAGAAGACTCAAAAAAGAATTTTTAAATTCTTTAATTTTAACAAAAACAGAAATATTAAATTTAGAACAAAATACTTTAAGACAAAGTTCTAACAAAATTTGGAAAGAGGCACGATCATGTAGATTAACCGCATCAAATTTTAGTAAAATTTGTAAACTAAAGATAACTACTTCATGTGAAAAACAATTATATCCATGTTATATACAGTCATTTAATTTTTTATTGTATTTATAGTGAATAAATTAATTTCAAATAACAAATAACCCATGATAATGCGTTCTGGGATAGATGGTGAATTATCTAGAAATAATTATGTTACATGCGCTGTTTGTTACCGGAAATAATCGACTCTGGGTATAAAAGAAAAATGCCTATACGAAATCCATCAAGGGAATAAATTTTTGTTACAATCAAAATTACATATTAATTGATTAATTTTTTATATTTAGAATTATATTACTAATTCATTACCTATGTTTTGTATAATAATATACTTTACTTTTTATACCTTTTGTTTTTTATTGCTAAAATTTTGCAGATCACATCAAAGAATTTCGTACATATAGAAGTAGGAAAGGTTGGCTTATGGATCCCAAAATAAATTTATTTCATTTGACGACTTCAAAGAGTCATGTCGTTTTTATTAATGTGGACGTTTCGGGCCCAGAATGTTGCCCTTCTTCAGCAATACATAACAATTTTTAAAACGATAGTCAACAAGACGTAATCGAAATACAATTCTTTTTAATACAAATGTTTATTAAATAATATACATATAATTATGTTCCTCAACCATAACCGGCGTTGTTCGTACAGAAGTAAATAAAACTCCATTGTAAGAAACTGAATTCAAAAAACTCAGTGGTAGAACGACGTAAAACAGACGAGTCAAACGCTCGGTGGTCGGCTGAGTACAGTACTCAGTTTCTTACAATGGAGTTTTATTTACTTCTGTACGAAAACCCTCATTACCCTTTCTTTTGTATTGTATTATTTTTTTATACACAAACAAAAGAGACATCTGGCTTAACTTGCGTGGTAATATTTAATAAAAAAAGCCCTAAAATATAATACGTTCCAATTAAAATTCATGAATATTTGTCACCTTTTACCTACAATCTTGAATAATTTGTTAAAAATCCATACTTGCTATGTATGAAAATCTTACTGCAGTAAATTCTAAAGAATTGTAAGTATGTAGTAGAAAGTGTAATATATCATTCATATCATAAATTATAGAGTAATGTGTTTGTACTTTAATAAAAAGTGGTTTAACGTGATATAATGTAATCTGCACCTATATCACTAGTCCAGTCAACGAAGGATCATTTTGAAAAAGTTTTGAAACTTTGTAGAATTGTTCGGGAAGGTCTAGTAATGAATATATCAAAAGTCCTGACCCGTTGGTAATGAGCGGCGGCGGGGAGACCACAAAATGGCTGCCAAAATCTTGTTTTTTAATAATATCTCGTTATTGCTGCATTGTACTGTACAAGTACTTTTTACAAAGTTGTAGAGAACTTTGATATAAAACAATTTTTTCTCAGATCAATTGTTCGCAAGTTATGATAAAGACAAGCGGAGCGCTTTATTTGCTATTTGCAAAAATGTTGAATTTTCCCTAAAACAACTGTAACTTTTTAATAGATGAACATATCGGCTTCCGGTTTTAAATATTCAATTTAACACACATTTTTCTATCCAAATTAAAAATTGCAGATTTTGGTGACCCTTATTCATTGGTAGGCAGATAAATAAAAATTGTAACAAATTTGTAGAATTTTTAACTTCTTGTAATTGGAAAATGATGCTAGATACGAGTAGAAACAACGTGTTGAATACAAATTGTAGATAATAACATTTAGTACCTATACATTGCTATTTAAAAAATCTTATTAATTCATAAATTTGAGGATATTCCAGAAAAACACGATTAACACTAAAATCTAATCAGATCTAATCTAGGGTGTCAGAATATTTTATGCAAAATTTCAAAATTTTTTAATCCACTGGTATTTGAGTTATCGTACTTCCAACATCCATCGACCCATCCATCCATACACACACGCGAACGCGCGCGAGCGCATACGCACGCCCACACAGGCATCATCGCGAAACTATCAAAATCGTGTTCGGGACCTCAAAACGTGCTTATCATGAGTGCGGGCCACGGCGTATAAAATCACCGTGTCGACACATGAGGCCACGGCGTATAGTATCACCGTGTCGACACATGCTACACCACAGGGTCAACGACGTATAATTTCACTGTGTCGACACATGGGTCCACGGCGTATAAATTCATGGCGTATAATTTCTATCCCCAACACAGGGTCCACGGCGTATAATTTCACCGTGTATAAAAGCAGTGAGGGCCACGGCGTATAAAATCACCGTGTCGACACATGGGGCCACCGCGTCGACAAACGGGTTCACGCCGCATAATAACATGTTCATCAGTCTTGTTACTTTTTCTGTGGTGGCCAATAGCAGAACTAAAATAGTATGAAATAAAATCTTACTTATAGTAAACTGTTTTACCCTATTGTTATCAAATTCACGTTTAAATTTACTGATGGTTAATGGTGACGATGACAATATACATAAAATCTTATTATAAATTTATTGGTTATTGTAAGTTTAATATTATGGCTCGTGCATTTCCCAAAAATGGCTCTTCGATCGACTATTTTTTATATGTCGTTTTAAAAGTGGTTGCATATTTAATAGAAATTTTTATCATGTAATTAAATTAGAAGATACACACGCTTTTCCAAAAGATTAATTCAATAAAGTTGGTAATAAATTATAGTAAAAGTGCAGTTATGCCTCTATGCACATGAAGTATACAATACCTATAGTGACAAAAAATATCTGTAATTAGTATATTTTAAATATTTTTCTGTTATGATACTAGGTATTTAGGTTAAAAATAAGACAACCATATATAAACTTTTCATTAGACCAATATTAACATATGCGTGCCCAGTGTGGAGTAATACAAGTGAAACAAACTATAAGAAAATGCAAATAGTGCAAAATAAGTGTCTTCGTGTAATAACAAATTCAGAACGTGCAACCAAAATTAGTGTCCTACATAAAAAAGCAAATATGTGTTATATTAAAGACTTTGTTACAAAACTAACAACGAAATTCTTTGCTAGCTGTGAAACCCACGACAACCAACTAGTTAAAAGCATAGGAAACTCTCTTTAAATAACTTAAATTACAAAAAATATAAGCATAAGAGAACTAAACATTTGTTAATGTCACCATAAATCAAAATTATAATTTTATACACAAGTAATTTTAAGGTTTGAGTTTTTATGTCGTTTTTCTCAAAATAAACAATCAGATCAAATAAAAAACAAAATGTAAAATTAAATATAGGATTATAGTGATGAATGTACCTACCATTCGAAACATAAACTGTAATAATTGTTATCACCTGTATTTTTACGAAAGGACAATAAACATATATATATATATATATATATATATATATATATATATATATATATATATATATATATATATATATATATATATATATATATATATATATATATATATATATATATATATATAAAGGTATTTAGGAATAATTTAGGAAAATATCAGATTTTTTTCTGTCATAAAGAGCAATTCTGACAAATCTATCCTTTCAGAAAAGTAAGTGCGTGTGACAGCAAAAGTACGCTGTGTGACAATAGAAAGTGCGGTAAATTTGAACGAGCGCTGTGATCACAATACACAAGCATAAAACCGTGTTAGGGATTAAATCCTAATTCCTATAATTTTGATAATTTTGTTAACAAAATGAAAATTTAAACACATTTGAAAAGCCCGTAAAATGACGCTACTTTAGACTGTCAGGGTAGCGGTAAGTTTTTTGTTCAAATAATTTTTGAAAGCTAACATTTATTTGAATAGTTTCTAAAACCTCTGGGTTTCGACGTCCCGTCGAATGTATACATTTTATTGTAAAACTGAAAATCCGCATTTTAGCCTATACAGGTAGCATCAGTTTGCTAAAACAAAATTGTTAAAATTTTTCTGGTTAAATAGTAAGTCGCAATTATTTAAAATATCAAAATATGTTCAGATAACTTGATACGCAATGCCAAGCAAGTACAGATTGGGGGTAATTTTAGAAAAAATTGCAAAAACTGCGCCACAGGCGAAAATGTTTTTAGTTCAAGGTTAAATACTCGTTTTTATTATAAAAAAATAAATAAAGTAAATAATATAGTTTAATAAATTGGAATAAAATTCCATATAAGTAGGTCTAGGTACACACATTTTTGAATGTAACTTAGATTATCGGGGCAGAGAAACAGGTTCACTGTATTCTAAATCCTGGATCCCACGACAGAAATATCGACAATTTATTGCCGATATTGGCAAAAACACTCGAATTTTATTAATGCTCATACGTTGCTAAATTATCATATCATATTTTATATAAAATTCACAATTACAAAAGTAAAAATACATTCAGTTTAATTGGGGGTGAAGGGGCGCTAACACGGTTTTATGCTTGTGTATGTGTATTGTGATCACAGCGCTCGTTCAAATTTACCGCACTTTCCATTGTAACACAGCGTACTTTTGATGTCTCACTCAACTCATGTTACTTTGTATCTATCGCACTCACTTTTCTGACAGGATAGGTTTGTCAGAACTGCTCTTTATGACAGAAAAAAATCTGATATGACCAGCACAAGACCTCCTGCCACACCCTACACTTTTAACTACTAATATAAATATAGTTCCAGTCACAAGAAGTTTTTTCTAATTTAATTACATGATAAAAAATTTCCTATATTCAGCCACTTTTAAAATGACATATTTTTGGGAAATGCACAAGCCATAATATTAAACTTACAATAACCAATAAATTTATAATAAGATTTTATGTATATTTCGAAATGTCATCGTGTCACCATTAACCATCAGTAAATTTAAACGTGAATTTGATAACAATAGGGTAAAACAGTTTACTATAAGTAATAGTATTTTATTTCATACTATTTTAGTTCTGCTATTGGCCACCACAGAAAAAGTGACAAGACTGATGAACATGTTATTATACGGCGTGAACCCGTTTGTCGACGCGGTGGCCCCATGTGTCGACACGGTGATTTTATACGCCGTGGCCCTCACTGCTTTTATACACGGTGAAATTATACGCCGTGGACCCTGTGGTGGGGATAGAAAATATACGCCATGATTTTATACGCCGTGGACTCATGTGTCGACACGGTGAAATTATACGCCGTGGACCCTGTGGTGTAGCATGTGTCGACACGGTGGTATTATACGCCGTGGCCCCATGTGTCGACACAGTGATTTTATACGCCGTGGCCCGCACTCAAGAAGACAAGGTATGTTCTTCCGGCGGACTCGTTTTCGTTCAGTTCGCGCATGTGGGCCAGCTGACGCCATCTTAGTTTTTAGTGGATAAGCACGTTTTAGGTTCCATAGAATACGAATATTTTATGCACGGTCATATCATAATTTGGCAGTTATACACGAATTTGACATAAACGTCACTTTATAGTCCACGAACCACTTTATAGCGCTGTGTGCCATAAAAAAGTCAAATTAATGCAAACAATTTAGATTAAAAGTTATAAACATTTAACAACCAAATTTTGTATTTAACGTTTTAACACATATCTCCAGAACCCAGTTGTTTTTGGAAGCAAGCCTCAAACCGAAAGTTGTACTTTTCTTAAATATTTAGATAAATAATTAATTTATCGGAATATTTTTTATTTCGAATGAAAGATTAGGTATATTATTATTATCTACAATTTTTGCATTTTATAAATTGTTGTCATAGTACTTAAGGAATAAGTATTATTTATAATTTAGAGTATGAAACTTCAATATCTTGTTGTCAATGATTGTATTATATTTTAGTTAAGAGCAGTATTTACACCCGTTCTATGGCTTCAAAAAGTGTTACAGAAATAAAATCATATCTCAGAATCTACATAACATATAAACTTCATTCAAAAACTATTACAAAATTAAAGAATGTATCTATGTCCGTCTAGTGATAGTTTTTTGTTTATTTTGTTTTAAATCGAAAAAAATAATTCAGAAATCTTTCAAAAAAGTCTGTTTTCAACAGCAATTTTTATTATAATGCAATTCAAAATTCAAAATTTCAACACTAGACGAACCTAGTTTAAACCTTAAACTAACTGTAAATATATTTTTAAATATAACAGTATGTAAACTCCACGAAAATCTGTACTTAGAACGAAACCTCTGTATTTCAAGCAGAAACGCATGTAAGTAGATAGGACTCAACTTCGCAAGCACAAATTGTAAATACTAAATACAACTCTTAAGGGAAAATGGGACCCGATTTATATTTGTTTCTAGCTCTGTAGATGACACTGTCGTCGACCATCAGAAAAAATATTGAGTAGCTATTGCAACTTATGCTCTATAGATGCCGTAACTAAATTTATTCAGCTAGTTAGCATAGAGGTCCTTTAAATTTAGTAGCGGCTTTCGGTAGGTAGATATTCCAATCTTATTTTTCCCGGGAATTACAAAATCCAAAAGTTTTTGTTGTTCTTTTACGCATTACCTATATGAAAAGATTATGATAAATTTTGTTATGTGTCACATGCACCAGATCACTTATCTGGCAATAGATAAAATATAATATTATTTACTTCCATAAATCAATATAACAATAAAATTGAACAGTTTATTTTATATAAATATAAGTAACACATAAGATAAATTAAATAAATACAATAATTATTATAAGTACATTTTAGGTCGCGAAATTTATAATCTATATCTCATTCGGGCCGGTAAAGAATGCAAATTTTATTTAAAAATATAATGAATAGTAAATGATTATATCATTGTATCTTGTTGTAGGAAGTAATGATAAAAAACCAAATACCATTTCTAAGATTATTGCAAGAAATTTGCATTTAAAACAAGATAAAAAATAAATATAATAATATTATAAATATTCAGGTAACAATGGCAGTTTACAAACGAAATATTTAGTCCGCCTCGTTGGCCGAGCGGTCTAGCGCGAGCTTGACTTGTGCTGAACCGCTCGGCTAGAGAGGTCGTGGGTTCGAATTCCACAGAGGGCATGGATGTTGTGAGTGTCCTAAATTTGAATACATATATGTTAAAGTAGTTCGGTCGTCAATTGAAGTCTTTGATTTTGTATTGAAAATGGTCTGGTTGAATAGAAAATTTAATATTATTTTCAAAAGTGCCAAGAAAACATGCCCTTGCGGTACTCGTTTTTGAGAAAAATTAGTTTGAAGTTCACTGTTTTTACATGGGCTCTTATGGAAAACGACACTTTTGGTTAAGAAAAATTTAAATTGCGCCGTAAAAGTTCGTTGAATAAATAGTGGCAAATTGATATTTGGAAAGGTAATATATTAAGGCTTCGTTATGCATAGTCAAAACCCTACGTTGCCGATGTAAATAGCCCAAAAAATGGGAAAATATGTGACAAAATCACGACCAAGCGGAAGCCGATCGGGCGTCACGTTCTGCAGGGTTGCCAACTGCGGAGCGTGGGAAATTTAAACGCAGATTTGAATGTTAACCTTTTATTTCTTGAAACAGATTGGATTGAAAAATCAATGATTTTCATGATTTTAAGTCATTTACCAAGTACTCGTTTTTATAAACACACTATCGTATTTATCATTTATCATTCCTGTGTTTACATTTGAATGCCTCGGACATTGCTGCCAACTGTGTCGACGGCATAACCTGGCACGAGTTATGACACCGGCTGATTGACTAGTCAAGTTGCGAATGAAATTACAAGATTTGTAAAATACGACTATTTGTTTGAGAACCAGATGCATAAAAATTCATAATAAAATATTAAAAACCGTTACAGTCGAATTTCACTTCATAAATTAACAACAAAAAACGGACTGAATTTGACTAGCGTCAACGACGACCGAACTACTTTAAATTGCTCCATGCCAATAGCCTCCGTTGCTGAGGCCTAAGGGGGTTTCCCCTTTAAAAAAAAAAAACGAAATACAAACCGACGTACCTAAATGCTCAGAATAAGCAGGCAGGAACCGAGAATCCGTGCAACAACTAATTGTTTTGGTTAGCATAACAACAATCAACAACAATGTATTAGACCAAATTAATACTAAATATAAATGATTTACTCGTATTTATTTAGGAATTAGTTCTGTATCATATTTTGAATACGATGAATATTGGTAGATATTTGTTTTTTAGAGATGACGCGACAATTTATTTTAAATTATCTCTATATATTTATGTTAAGAAAAGCAAATCATACAAAAAAAAATTTTGAAGATAATTGGAGGCATGCTTACAGAGATAATAGGTTTGAAATATTTTTTCACACGGCCATATGCAAAACTAACAGTTTCCATACAGGTACCTAGCTACGAAAATTAAAAAATATTCACATATCCGTTCAAGCCGTTCGATATGTTATCGAACAGTTCTTGTCAGTACAGTTTAAATTTTTATTTCATCCTGTGTCAAATTCAAATACTTTACGTCAACAGTTTGAGTCCGGGAAAACGCAAATAACGGCCTTTGTCCGGTAAAGTGTTGGTATAGAAATTAATCAACGCAATAACAATTAAACAATCGCCAAATTGCAGTTGTTAATTATGTTTCGAAAATGTTACTAGATTTGGAGCATTAGGTAAATTATTTTGAAATTAATATTACTGTTTCTTTAAACCGGAATTTGACACAGGATGAAATAAAACACATAACGACATTCGTCCGTGAATTCTTTTAACAATACTCGTTTCGAGTTTCAAGACTCGGCTCCTTCGTCGCCTCGTCTTCAAACGTCTCACTCGTACTGTTAAATATGAATTCCCGGACTTGTAACGTTAATTACTATTGTAGTAGACGTGTGTTGTCTTTCTGACATTTGATAACTTTTTCCTGTCATTGAGTATTTCGTGATAAAATGCATTATTTCATTAAAATGGACAAACACGACATTAAAAGTGATTGGTTTATCCACATAAATTAAAGTATTTTTGATTGCTGTATTATCTGGTATAATTTAAAAATTAAAACAGAATTTATATTCCTGTTATTGAAAATCTTGTATTCTATGATTGTGGTATATTTGTTTTTTCGTAAAATTAAAAGTATGACAGTAATAGTAATAGACATCAAAATATATTCATGAATAAAATGTTTAATATTTATAATCGTGGGACAAATTATGTACACAACCCTCAGGAAAGTGTCTATCGAATGATCGTGAGATTTCCAAACTTAGCAAGCCTCGTGCGTCAACATTCTCACTCACACGATATCAATCAGTTATCAGTTTCGTCGTTATTATTTTACAGGTGATACTGAAATTTATTTTAATTACTCTCTATATCTTTATACTAAGAAAAGCTAACCATAGGTATAACGGTATAACATATAAAAATTTAAAGATAATTGGAGGCTTGCTTTGAGAGATATATAGACTTGAAAACTATATTTAATTTGACATTTTATATAAGATTATGTAGTAATGATGTAGATATTTAATTTTTTTAAAGGTGACGCTGGTATTTATTTTTCATTAGGTATTTCTATATCTTTGTGCTAAGATATAAATAAATACTAACTATAATACAGCATATAGAAATTTGAAGAAAATTGGAGGTTTGCTTTAGAGATAATTAGACTTGAAATATTTTGATTGGACATTTTCTTATGAGATGAATATGGGTAGATTTTTTTTTGAGGTGACGCTGATATTCATTTTAAATTAATTGTATATCTGTACTAAGAAAAACTATCTATACAACATATAAAAATTTGAATAAAATTGGGGGCTTGCTTTCAGAGATAATTAGAAATATTTTCACCGAAGAGAGTCTCGTTCCTTCAGCGGCGCGGGTGCAGAAGCCAGAAGGTATCCGATGTACCTTGAATTGAGTGAAATATTTTTATTGGACATTTATTATATCTTTATCGCTATACTAAGAAATACTAACTATAGCACAACATATACGAATTCGAAGAAAATTGGAAGTTAGAGTTGAAATATTTAATTTTTTTAGAGGTGACGCTGATATTTCTTAAAAATTCTCTATATATCTTTATACTAAGAAAAGCTAACCATACAACATAATTAAAATTTGAAGATGATGGGGGCTTGCTTTCAAAGATATGTAAACTTGAATTATTTTTAATTCGACAGTTTCATATAAGATGAATTTTGATAGATATTATATTTTTTTAGAGAAGACGCTGGTATTTATTTTTAATTATTTTTTATCTTTATACTAAAAACTGTACAACTTTACTACAACCACATAAACATTTGAGAAAATTGGAGACTGGCTTTCAGAGATTTTTTTTGACAGATGGTATTATTAACCAATCATATTGTGTTATGATGACGTCGGATGACGTAATGCAAAATGCAACCAATAGAATCAAATATGTTGTAAAATGATGTAACTGACAACATGTATGTAGATGTAGATTAAATTTTATTTAGTTACGTTAGTTACAATAAATAAATAAATTTGTCAAATTAAACATCAGAAATGTTTTGCAAAATAAATCGTTCTGGTAGTGTTTTTGAAGAGAAAAATTGTCCATCCTAAATACCATTCGAGATAATAATTTTTTGAGATAATTTTTGTCTATTTAACGGCACCTTATTGCAATTTCACTCCACAATACATCACGGAAAAATTCCCTGTACTACGTTTCGTGAAATAGTCAGATGCTGTTTTGTGTCATGATATTGTCAAAAATAAGTTGCCGTGGAAACGACAAAACAACTCAAAACATTATCATCTCATGATATTATCCTTGATGATTAGACTTGAAAATTTTTATATCTATTAATATGTACCTGTACCTCTTTGAAAACAGGCATCATACAACAGGTACAAATTGAAAGAACATTGGTGGCTTCATGTCAGAAATGCTTATGTATTTTTAGTTAAAAAAGAATTTTTTGATAGGTATCTAGAATTTAAGTTAGGCAAACACGTATTCATATCGGCTATCGATCGAAGAACCTTGTTTTAAAAATTAAAATTCTTAAATTTAAAAAACTTCATATTAGATTATTCTGTAATAAAATAATCTTTAGAAAGCTCTACATTTCTACTAGTGCTAATATTTAATTTTTTATGCGAAAAAAATTCATTTTTTGACAAAAAAACAATGGAGTAAAAAACTTCAAAATACTTTAATTGTATATGAGTCGTTAAAATTATAAATTCACAAAACCTTTAATTTATAAAAAATATAGATTCTTATCTTAAACAATATTTTCTTTGTAGTAATGATGTATAAAATTAACTTATTTGGAATATACAAATGGAGAATAATATACTAAACTAAACTAGCTTCGACTTCGAATCATCGTGCCGGGCGAAGCTAATACCTGACCCTCTTTCTTATCTTTTACTGAGAATTTTCGAAGGGGAACATTTTCTACTATAGTCGCCGAAACTCGCGCTCATAGTAGTTCGTCCTTTCAACACGGGTCCAATATGTCACCACCAAACAGACTAATTTACATTGCAGTTTCTCAATTGTTTTAATAATTTATTTTAATGTTTTCATAAGAGAAAATCATGAGATAAAATTTGGAATCTCTTAAATATTACTTATTCTTTGTAAAACAATGTTTGACACAAACATTTTCTTTGCTGACTGTTAGATAAAAAATATTATTTGCATTTTTTCTAAATATCTTCTGTGTGTTGTATTTACTTTTGACTAAATTTTTTTGTGTAATAATTGAAGTAATATTACACAACATATATTAATTTCAACGAAGTTGGGGGTCTAGTTTTAGAAATATTATTTATTTTAGCACTTTCTAAAACAGATTAAAAAAACATAAGTATACTACAGTGTCTTCGTACATATCAACGCATTTCAGGTAAATTTGAAATTTGAAAAAAAAAATTAGTTTAGTGCGCTTTTTATTTTTTTTAGGGATGACCCTCGTATTCCTTTTTGATCATTTTGATATCTATATATTGGGAAAGACCTATTATACAACATATAAAAATTTGAAGAAAGTTGGGGGCCTGCTTTTAGAGATATTTTGAGTCAAAAATTTGTATTCGACATTTATTGTTGTATTACGTCACGTTTTTTATAAAATCTGTATAAATCAATGAAAACAATTATTATGTAAATATTTGAAGAAAGTAAATAAGTAACACATACGTTATAAACTAAATTTTGTTGAAACTACGCTCGAAACATTCAGAACGTAGGGTACTCTTTTCCCTTAAGAGCCTATTGCATGGCAATAATACGCATTGAAAAAACGAGTAATTTTTGTGAGGATCTCAATCTAATACTGTTATACCGAGTGTTATACGTATGATGTTGAATTTTTGTATTTAGATTAAAGAAGCATAATAAAAAGGGCAGAATCTTCAAAATCTTTAATTAATGTAATTAGTTTGGCTCTGATAATTATGCAAAAATCAGCGAAAATTGTACAAGTTTAGATAGAATTTATGGCAATTATGTTGAAAAAATTATAGTTTTATTGTTTTACCGCCCTTTTTACATCTATGTTCTACTCATTTTATCTTTAAATTCAATGATAACTTTTATAGTTCATTCATGAGATCCTCACGAAATTCTAGTGTTTAATTTCTTTTTATCTCTAATTGTTGTCGGAACAATATATAGTTTGAATTTTTCAATTCAACAATGCTTTGTCGTTACTAATGTAAAATTTCAGATTTTTATTTTGAGCAATATAGCCAGAATCGTGAATTCTGCTTATTATTGCACTCAAGAAGTATAGTACCTTAAGGTGCGTTCGTTTATTCAGTTCTGTGCACACATTGTTAACATGTTGCACAGCATACGTTCGTTTATTCACTTCTGTGCACTTTGTACTGCACAGGATGCGTTCGGAAAATATTCGGCTGTGCGTACTGTGCAGTGTGCATGAACAACAAGCCCAAGCTCGGACTGTTAGGCACGGAGCGTGCATGTCACTTTTGAAGGTTAAAACAATCATAATTATGGAGAATGAACAGAACGAAGATTATATGGTGCATATTCGTCAGATAATGTATAATAATTAATTTCGAATATGCTTTTTGCTTTAATAAGTCTCTTGTCAATGTCTGAAAGTAGCTAAGTTCTTAATAAATAACTCTTATATCATCAGCATCGCACAGAATCATAAGGTGTGACATGAGTAATATCCAAATTGTGAGTCAATAAATGATGAAAATCAAAATGAAACAGTAGATATATCAAAATACTGCACACAAGTTCAGAGACCGTTCGTTTATTTCGTTTATACACGAAGTGGACAGCTATCACGTGACCGTAACACAGCTCATGCACAACTAAAGCACACAAAGAATAAACGTACCCACCTTTACTACGAAAAATTTAATTGATTATGACAGTGAGAGTGACAATTGTGATAAATCATTTATATCATCTTCTAGTTGATTAATAAATTATTACCTATAATTGTATTTATCTGCTGGCGTTTCATAATGACACCATTATAAGCTTTAGTTTGACAACCATAATGGCGTTCATTATAGGCCAAGGACTATAATGAATCCATTAATTGATTATGACAGTGACAATGACAATAATTATGATACATCATTTATATCATCAGTTGATTGATAAATTATTACCTATAATTGTATTTATCTGCTGGTATTTCATTATAAGCTTTAATTTGCAGACCATAATGGCGTTTATTATAGGCCAAAGACTATAATGTACTGAGTATCATAATGAAATTTGTGAACAATAGAACAATTTAAATCAAAATTTAATAACACGCATTCATGCATCAATGATAAATATTTATAACACATTTTTTACAATTTGACAATGTAACACCAAGCATCGATGGCGAAAGAGTTTCATTATTCGAATTATTAATTTCTACTTGATTTTGAATATTCTGATGTTCAAGTGAAATATTCATATTTTCACCTAGAATTGCTGCAGATATTTTTTTCTTATTCTCAACTGAGGTTTCAATATAGCCTTCTGCATCGGTAGTACTTTTCCATCCTCTATGATGTTTGACGGTTTGAATATCTGCTCCAGAATCTGCTAACAAGGAGGCGGAAGACTTACTAAAGCAATGCCCAGTGATTCACGTATGAGAAGTTGACCCACCCATACTAGCCCACCCTGTTATAATCTATCGTAATCGTTAGTTTTACGTTAGTTGAGATAAGTTTTGTGGAAAATTGCGTTAGTTTTGAAAATTTATACATATTTAAAAAAATAATATTTGGGTGAGCTAACTTCACAACGAACATCAACTAATCAATTAAAAGTTATTAATGTGTTTTCCTCGCACTTTCGAATAAAGGATTGAGTTGTTGTAAAGTTAGCCCACCCAAATATATATTTTTTTAAATACGTAAGTATAAACTTTCAAAACTTACGCAATTTTATACAAAACTAAACTCAACTAACGTAAAACTAACGATTACGATAGATTTTAACAGGGTGGGCTAGTATGGGTGGGTCAACTTCTCATACGTCAGTGATTCCTCCGGGTTAGACAGTTTAAGAAATGTAGCAATATTTTTTGGCATATTTCCAAATGTGTGAATTCCCTGGTTGCTTTGTACATTTATTATTTCTATATGAGATTTAAGAAAAACGAGAATGCTCGGTATGTTCTGGATACAAGGCAGTGTATTTTCTAACAAGTTCTTTCATATTTACACCTTCAATATTCCCAGATGTGACAAAAAATGCCCGGATACTTTTAATTTTTGTATTGGAAATAACGCAGCGAAAAACCTTTTATCTGTAATATTTTCTAAACGTAAATTTTTAGCTCTTTCCTCGGATCTTTCTTTCTGCAAGCTCCACTTAATCCAATGATGAACGCTACCTACCTAAATAATTTTACTAAATTATTTAATTATTATAGAAAAAAATTATTAAAATAATAATTTTCTTTTGTCATTAAAAACTTTCCCTTTGCTAAAAATCCTGTATTTCTTAGGTCTATAATATCCTTCTGATTTGCGCTTCAAAAATGCAACCAGATGTATGTACTTGCTAATGTCAATATTCTTCTTAAGGGTATCGACTCCACGTGCTCAACCCGTTTGTCCTATGTTAATGCATAGAAACGCTCGCTAAAAATACGGAAAAGCAGTCTAGCAATTTTTACAATGCTCACGAAGTTTTATAGATAAAGCTAAATTTCATACATTTATTTACAGATGAAGAATGCAACTAGCATTATGCCGAGTTATATTTTCTAATAAATCTCTTAATAATAAGAAAAAGCATGTAAAAATTGCTTCAAACACACTTTTTCATTAATTTTGTATATGGATTTCAAAGATTTTTTCAGAATTCTAACTGGGCATAATCTCGGCATAATCCTAAATTAATTCTTTCACAAAAATCTAGTACCTGTTTTTCCTTCAAATTTTTAATATGCAATGAGTAAAGCAGAAACTGCTACACCTCTAAACACGCAATATTTTGTTACGGAGACGAGACCCTTAATGGATAATACGCTTCGTAGCATGGAATAGTAAGACCAAAGTGACGAAGATTTTCTCTTTTTGGCCAAATCTACAAAATATGCCAGTAATACTTTCTCATTTGTAATGTTTTACCTTCTTCTGTAATTCTGTATATACCATTCTTCGTTTCGATTATACGTGATTTCATAACTGCCTTAGATTTTTGTGGTAAAAGCGATGAAATTACATTTTCCGCTGATTCCTCTATATCAGAACATCAGAAGGCAAACTTATATCAAAAGAATCTCTAATTTTTAACGAAAATTAATCTCAAACAAATAAACCTTGTTTATTTATAAACAAGCAACTCCTAACCATACCTCGTTTCTAAGATTTTTTTGTTCAATATCAAATAGGTAATTTATTTTACTTTGTAATTAATTTACGTCAGCAGATACAATTTTGTATGTAATACGGATCGTAATCAATCATTATGGTACACGTCGTGTTATCAAATTTGGCTTCGTCTCGTCTGATAATCTTCACGACTATAGTTGATTTCTTATCTAAACGAAGCAATCTGAAGTTTTTGGTTTATTCTTTTGTTTATTGTGTTTAATCAACCATAATTTCTGAACGAATAATGATAGTAACTTCCGGTTTACTGCATTGAATTTCTCGGACTTTTTTCTATACATTAAGTCAAAAACTTTCAGTGGCTTTGGTTGACCTGAAATTTAAAGTTTTTCCTCGAGAGAATATATAGTAAAATTTTGGTTTTTTGTTATATTTATTGTGTTTAATCAACTATAATTTCTGAACGAATAATTATAGTGACTTCCGGTTTGCAGCATTGAAATCCTCGTACTTTTTTCTATAAGATACATTCTGTCAAAAACTTTCAATGGTCTTGCTTCAGCTGAAATTTAAAGTTTTCCCCCGAGAGAATATAGTAAAATTTGTGTAGAAGAGAAACGGTTTGTAGATTTTGCCAAACTTTGAAAAGCCGTATATCGGAAACTATTAGGGCTACCGAGCCCATTCTGGTCTCATATTGTACAAAATTTAATATAGTTTAAAAATGCATAAATGGCGGCAAACCCGACACGGGATTTTTGGGGATTTTCTTGGGGATGTTCAGTAAAGTATTTCTAACGATATCCTTAAGGTTCTACACTTGTTGCACGCAATTTTGCTGCAATAGAATCAGAATTCACGATTCGGGCTATATTGCTCAAAATAAAAATCTGAAATTTACCATAAGTAATTACGAAGCATTATTTGATCGAAAAATTCATACAATACATTGTTGCGACAACAATTAGAGAAAATAAGAATTAATTTATGCATTTCAATATTACAAATCATGGCCTTATTATTGCATATTTATTAATTTTGTTTTAAATAGTCGATTCCTTGCATTGTTCATGAGAGTGCTAAGAAAATATTTTTGTCAAGAAAATTACACATCTGACGAAAAAAAATAGTAAAAAATCGGCAAATTTGACTATTTTTACTAATTTATTACTAAAATACCATGAAATATTTCAAAAAAATATTTTCTTAGCACTCTAGAGTCATCTTTTAACTATCTATATATAAAATATGAACATTGTACGTGTACTAACAAGAACTCAGTTTGTAATATAGCAAGGTCCCTTTTTCACTATATTTTTGGCACAAGTGTAGCGCCTTAAGGTATGTTTTTTTGAATGTCCGGGTCAAAACCTAAATGCACTGGACTATAATCCATGCATTTTTCGTCGAAAACTATTCTATACATTTTTTAGAGCATTTGTGACAAATTAAGCCCAACCGGAGCTCTATACGTCGAATAGTTTCCGAGATATGGCACTTTGAAAATAGGCCAGTTTTTCCAAAAATTGCAAGTTGAGAAATTTTTGATTTTTTCGTAATTTTGAGCTATAACTTCCGGTTTTTACTTCCTTGTACGGAGTAATAAGGAAGTATTGTAATCGCGAAAAATTTCGGTTTTCAGATTTTGATGGACATATCCGTTTTGAAGGTCCGTTAAGCTGGCACAACCCTTACGGCACAATCAGTTGAAACATATCAGAAGATTTAGTACTCATTAATTACTAATTAATTACGCAGAAGTCAAATTAATTACTGTTAACCAAACAGAAATAAAAGGGTTGTGCCAGCTTAACCGTTAAGCTAGCACAACCGCAAAAAACACGATTAAAATGGCTAACACCACACTTATAATTAATTACTAATTAATTACTCATTATTTAACAAGTAATTAACAATGTATTACACTCACAACCCCCGCCGTCGGCAAGATTTAAGGTCCCGCTCGAAACCGTTTTCAGACAGTCATTTTTATGTACTTTATCCGCATAAATTTCTGCAAATAGGAACAAGCAATAGGTATAAATAATATATCAATAGAATCATTAGAATTTCTTGATTGCCTTATGCTAAATAAGAATACCTGAAAATAAATATAATTTGCAGTATAGAAATGAAAGAAGAGGGGGCAAAATTATTATTATTACAGACATAATTTTTAGCATAAGGCAATTAGGAATGTATATATTTTCATTGTGTAACATAATTTTCGTTGTAGGTTACATCGTTTATCCGAAATTTATGCAGAAAGCATGTGCAAAATAAGCCATGTAAAAGTTTTAAAGTATCGTTGACGTGGTACTAGTAGCTATGGAAAAAATAACATTTTTTTAATAAATCATATTATGACCTTTAATAAGATTTTGACTATTATGGGGTTAAAAACATTGCCATTACAGACTTCGTGTTACGGTTTTTTCACTTTTAAGCGCACCCTTAACCCGAACCATAGTGTGGCGTCACCGCTCCGACTGCCCCTACTTCGACTAGAATGATGCGCAACATGATACTTGTTTTAAGCTTTTTATAATGATATATACAATTTTCCGAAGGCAAAGTGTTTATAATTTCTGAATTATTGAAGGAGCGGCCAAATTTTGTTTATAAATTGGATATTGTTTCTAGTTCTACGTATGAATTATACTAGTCCTACCAAATAAAAGAAATCTTCAGGTACATTAATCAAAACATATCGAAACTCGAGTTTATAATTGATTACTCCAGCACAACCATATAAAATAAATTTTAATATGGCTTAATCGACGTATTGTAATTTTACGTTATTGTAATTTTAACATGGCCTTATCAAATTATCGATGACTTATGAATTGATTACTCGATCTCAACCAGTTAAAATCAATTTTAATATGGATTAATCGATAAATTAATGTCTTAACTCAAGTTTAGAATTGATTACTTCAGCACAACTACATAAAATCAATTTTAACACGAGGTTATTGATAAATCAATGTCTTAACTTAAGTTTGGTATTGATTACTCGAGCACAACCAGTTAAAATCAATTTTAATATGAATTAATCGATAAATCAATATCTTAACTCAAGTTTAGAATTGATTACTTCATCACAACTACTCAAAATCAATTTTAACACGGATTTATTGATAAATCAATGTCTTAACTTAAGTTTGGAATTGATTACTCGAGCACAACCAGTTAAAATCAATTTTAATATGAATTGATCGACAAATCAATGCCTTAACTCAAGTTCGGAATTGATTACTTCAGCACAACCATTCAAAATCAATTTTAGAACGGGTTAATCGATAAATCAAAGTCTTAACTTAGGTTTGGAATTGATTACTGGAGCACAACGAGTTAAAATCAATTTTAACATGGACTAATCGAATTATCGATGACTTAATTCTAGGTAGAAATTGATTACTTCAGCACACCCATTCAAAATCAATTTTAGCACGGGGTAATCGATAAATCAAAATCTTAAATTAGGTTTGGAATTAATTACTCGAGCACAACGAGTAATGGACTAATCTAATTTTTGACGACCTTACTCAAGGTAGGAATTGATTAATTTAACACAACCATTCAAAATCAATTTTTACACGGAGTTATCGATAAATCAATGTCTTAACTTAAGTTAGGAATTGATTACTCGTGCACAACCAGTTAAAATCAATTTAAACATGGACTAATCGAATTATTGATGACTTAACTCAAGGTAGGAATTGATTAATTTAGCACAATCAATTTTATCAATTTTAACACGGAGTTATCGATAAATCAATGTCTTAACTTAAGTTAGGAATTAATTTCTTGTGCACAACAAGTTAAAATCAATTTTAACTTGCATTAATCGATATATCAATGTCTTAACTCAAGTTTGGAATTGATTACTTCAGCACAACTATTCAAAGTCAATTTTAACAAGGAGGTATCAATAAATCAATGTTAGGAATTAATTACTCCAGTACAACCAGTTAAAATCAATTTAACATGGACTAAACAAATTATCAATGTCTTAACTTAAGTTAGGAATTGATTACTCCAGCACAACCATTTAAAATCAACTTTAATATGAATTAATCGATACATCAATGTCTTAATCAATTCCTAACGTAAGTTAAGACATTGATTTATCGATAACTCCGTGTTAAAATTGATATTGATTGGTTGTGCTGAAGTAATCAATTCCTACCTTGAGTTAAGTCATCGAAAATTCGATTAGTCCAGGTTAAAATTTATTTTAACTGGTTGTGCTGGAGTAACTTAACCATATAAAATAAATTTTAATATGGCTTAATCGACGTATTGTAATTTTACGTTATTGTAATTTTAACATGGACTAATCGAATTATCGATGACTTAACTCTAGGTAGGAATTGATTTCCATTACAAAACGTTTTTATGATAAAAACTCTTTCATCGTTTGAATACATTTTTTGATTAAACACAAAACAAATCTGACACTTCCGTCAAAATTTGAAAATATGTTGTACCAAGTAAGTAACCATAGAAATGTAAGATTCGATTTGAAAATTTCGAATTTAAAATTCCTAATATTGTTCTTTAGAAGAAATTTAGAACGAAATTACAAATTGCATCTGGTGTGAAATAATTTTACCTTTCGATTGACACCTGTACCATTTTCCTACTTGGAAATGGGGAGCAGGAATCTGCGTAAATGTGAAATGCAATGCATAATATATATAATATATATATATATATATATATATATATATATATATATATATATATATATATATATATATATATATATATACAGGGTGAGTCATCGAAATGCTCGTCGTCGATATCGCCCTTGTTTTTTTTTTTACTCTACTCAAGGAGCATAACTTAAAATTATTTTCACATATACAGGATGTTGCATAATGACTTGGCAATAATTGTTCGTCGTTTTTAAATGAAACACCCTATATATTTTTATATTTTTTGAATTGTATTTTATTTACCTATACGAATATATAAATTTCATTTTAGTTTTCCGCGGCGTTGCCAATTTATTCAATTTTTTCTCTAAAAAAAGCCGAATACACGTATTGTTTTTTAAAGGCGTACTGAAGTTATTTTAATAGTAAAAATTAAGATTTTTTTTCTATACAACTGTAACTATACCTACTCTTTGTTCTGACATAACTTTTTTTAAATATTATTATACAGGATGTTCAGTACAGAGAATCAAATTTACTATGTTTCAAATGGCTATAACTCGTCATTTTCAAATGGAACATCCTATATTTTATTATTCTGTTGTGTGTATTTTTGCATGTAAAATGACATTTATATGTTCGTATAGGTAAATAAAATACAATTCAAAATATATAAAAATATATAGGGTGTTTCATTTAAAGAAATACGAACAATAATTATTGCCAAGTCGTTATGCAACAGCCTGTATATGTGAAAATAATTTTAAGTTATGCTTCTTGAGTAGACGAAAAATTCTGTTAATAAATTTGTGCTGTATTTTTAACGACAAGGGAGATATCGACGACGGGCATTTCGATGACTCACCCTGTATATATATATATATATACCGGGTGTAGAATTTTTTTCTGACCTATAGGAAATACAATATTAAAATTTTAATTTCGCTCTAAGTTTTTACCTATTGATTTTAGAGTAAAAGTGAAAATACAAAAGATGTTCAGAATAAAAAACTGCATCGAATAAGCTTAAATTATTTGTTCAAATCGATTTCTTTCACGAAATAAACATGAAATAAAAATTAACAATTCAGGCTAGTTTCAGACTGCCATGTACAATGAGGTCTTGCAAAAAGAATTTACATGCTTATTTTATTTGTTAATACGAATTTTGAACCTTCGTAGTTTTATTTAATATAACAGTTTGTTTAAAGTAGAGTTTATTTTTATTATAAAAACTTATTTAAAGTACAATGCATTCAAAACGGTGCCAAAATCGTGACGTTAACGGATACAAGCCAATGAGAAACAAGGGCACCATAGATCTACATGGCAGTATGGATCTGATACCATGCCATATATTAGAAAGTATATAATTATATAGAAAAATTAAGGTACATACGCAAAAATACTATAATATAATTAATATAATAATAATTTAATTAATCTTGTTTGCAACATATTTTATTTTATATAAATATTTTCATTTTCTCTTCAGAAACAATCCACACTTTCAACATCTATGATTCAAATTTTGCTTGTAGCAAGGTGGCGCTTTTGTCACTAAAACAAGGTCTGCTTGTAGTTTTGAAAATAGCATTATACATAAACGAAATAACAATTAAATGGGAAAGCGTTAGAGTTACTTACCTGAGTTTTGAAATGCTTATTTAGTCATCGGCTAACCTTTGATATTGATCGTCTAGTCTAATTTTTTTAAATGTTAATAAGACATCTAATATTGTTAATTTGGTTTCCTTACTGCATAGTAAATGTACAACATAAAATGTTTCAGGAGGAAGCCCCAAATAAAATTTGGAATTTCTTTCGATTATCAAAATTGAATTGACGAATTCACGTTTTATCGGGCTGATTGTACTTGCAACTGAATGTGAAGATGATGTGGCTACTTGAAAATCAGAATCACTATCATGTATTTCTTTTGAACTACCTACTTGAACTGCTTTCTGATATAATTTATTTTTTATTTATTAACCCATTTTCGGATCCTGTAAGAAGGTCCGTAAAAAATAATACAAAGATTAACAAGTATACAGATAATATATAAAATATTTTTGCATTTAAATATCACAAGTTACTTATAATTAGTTGGTACATCATGTTACATTATCAATACACTATTTTATGTTTGATATTATCACAAGTTATCAGTTCGTATTATATCTTTTCTTAATGCCTTTTTAAAACTTTGTACAGGAATAATACTTTTTAATTTAACATTTAATCTATTATATTCTAAGATACAGCTGTTGTATGTTTTGATATGCTCTTAAAGTGTTGCATAATTGATAGATCTTCCTCATACGATGTATAAGATATGCAGTCAGATTGTGTCATTGTTGCAACACTTTTTTTGTGCGGACGTATATTAACTTGAACGCTTTTATTGAATTTTGAAGCTTCCACTTCAAACTTTCCAGAAGGTGACTGTAAATGTATGACATCGTTTATAAATGTTGCACTAGGTGATTCCTTACAAAGTTTTTTTGGCGACGATACTTCTACAAATAATGCCCGACTGCAACTTGGCTTATCTGGACAAAAATTTCGCAATGTGGATTCTTTTCTTTTCTTTGATGAAGATGTTACTTGAGACTCTTCTAAAGTCTCTTCTGGAGATGTCAAATGTAAATGTGGAACTACATGTTTCTTTAAGATAATATTCTGCCCAATTGTTTTGAAATACATCCAATTTTCAGAATCGCTAGGTAGCTAAAAAATAAATGTATGATTATTATTTAATAACTAAGTTTTAAATTGTTATTATAATATTTATACTTACTTACATAAAAGTGATCTTCACAACAATATGCTAGTCGTAACGAAATTTGTCAATATTAATCTGGGAAAACCATTGTTTCCTTCTTTCTTCATTCTTCGGTACAGATTACTATTTTCACTTGTATTTATACAAGTTGGCACGAAACAAGTTTTTAGACGTTTTAAACTCATATTTTACACAACTGTGACACCAAATAATAACAATAACCTAATTCTCTATCAAACTTTTGACGTTTAAAATGACAACAAGCTCTCCGATATGTACTGTTATTTCATTGGTTTGTTCAAGGCGTTCAAGGTTTTGTATCCGTTGACGTCAGTGGACAAGGGGAGAAGTGGTGCTTTTCAGCCGCGTTTTGAAGAATATCACTTTTAATAATTATTTTCTCCTTTTATAAATAAATTTGAGAAAAAAGAAAAAATACGGGGTAAATATTTTTTAGTATTCTTTCGATTGCAACAATAAAAAAAAAATCGTGCAAGACCTCATTAAACAAAACAAAAATATTTATTCCGTCATTCTGACAGTTGATAGATTAGAATAGTTGTTCTAATTGATTTATTGGACCATAAGAAGGATTCATTAATCAAAAAAATAAATTAATAATTATTTTATTTTCCTTCTTTTCTTCCTAAGGTACATTTTATCGTTATTAATTGATGTGTATATTTTTTTGATCTGACTAATGAGGTCTTGCAAAAGGAAAAAAAGTTTCTTGTTTTTTATTTAATTCGAATTAGCAAGTTTTAAATAGTCGTTAGGTATGATTTAAGTTTTAAAATGTTTGTTTATATATTATGAAAAAACGCTTTAAAGTTGAATGCATTTGAAATGTCCCCAAAATTGTGACGTACGTAAGCCTATTCCAAGCAGAGCCAATCATAAAACAAGAAAGTGTAGGTATTTCATAGAACTTATATGTTCATGGATAGATCACTTCAGAAATAATTGAATATGGAATAAAGTTTATATTATACACATGGATAATCTAGTGTACGATTAATTAATACAATTTTATCATATCTTTATTATTCAATTGTTATTTTTATTTTAAAATTTAATTTTATAATTTTCTAACTATTGGGTATCAATCCATACATAAGGATCTATGGTGGTTTTGACATTTCAGTTTCTATTGCGCAGCTGCGAAGTCTGCTACTTTCTGATTGGGTAGCAGTAAAACAGGCCAATATACGTCACTGGACAAGGGGAGAAGTGGTGCAATTCAGCCGCATTTTGAACAAAATTATTTTTAAAGTTAATTTTTTCAATAATAGAGATAAATTTTGCTAAAAATACGAAATTCGGGTCTCATGTTTTTTATTATTTATTAAAAATTAGTGCAAGACCTCATGCATTTTATTTTTCATGGCACTCTGTAAACAGGCCAAATTTATCAAATTTAATTTACGTTTATATTGTGACAGGAACGTTTTATATGAATAAATAAGGGCTCGTTGGATGCAGTTTTTTATTCTGAACATCTTTTGTATTTACAGTTTGGCTCTAAAAGCAATAGGTAAAAACTTAGAGCAAAATTAAAATTTTAACATTGTATTATCCTATAGGTCAGAAAACAATTCTACAGCCGAGAGATATATATATATATATATATATATATATATATATATATATATATATATATATATATATATATATATATATATATATATAACCTCACAAATACCTGTACTATAGTTTGATATGCTTAACCAAAATTAAATTTCAGCTTTTCTTAAGATTGGATTGGATTGATAGGTATTTATTTTTAACACAGTTATTACAAAGCTTCTAATAATTTAATTAATGTTGTATAACAAGTAACAAGTAAATTATTCTCATTGTATTTAGATAGTAATTTTTATTCTTAATTATGCGAATCCAGTTGCACTATAAATGAAATGTGTAAATAAACTGTACCTAATGGAATATTTATTTATTTAAGACAAAAGAAGATGTATAGGTATAGGTAGTTGAGAAAAAATAATTTCTTATTTTGTTGGATTTTAGGCTTTAATTATTTATTACGTCAATTGACTTAATAAATAATTAAAGCCTGAAATCCAACAAAATAGGAAATTATTTTTTCTCAACTACCTAAACTGTATCTACTCAATTTTTCGAATTTATGAAAAATTATTTTTGATTTGTAATCAGCATATCAAATTGTATATGTCCTTATCGTATGTCACTAGAAGTTATGAAACAGCCTGTATATGCGGCACGCAGGGGCAGATGGAGGAGTAAAATTGTTGTTAGAGTTTGTTTCCGGTGTCAATAAAAGCATTGCTGTTCGTGCTTGAGCTCAGTGCTTAGTGTCCAGAGTCGTGTTGAGTGACAGACAAGATGTAAGACATTCCAATTCCAACTAAGGAGGTCTAGTGTTTGACACGAGAAAATTGCGCCCCGCACTCCGGAAACTGCCTCATCGACCCAATAAAAAAATATGAGTCATCGCTGAAAGATTCCACTAGCAAGGATTATGTGAGATTGTTTGGAAATAAAAATGAAAGACGTCAAGTCAAGGAAAATGTGGCAGTAGGCAGTTGAGGAGAAATAGTTATTTATATATCTATGCTGTAAAGAAGGATTTTTTATTACGAATGTGGAATATTATTTTCGAGTTGAGTCGAGACGAAAAAAAACTACGTGAGTATTATAAAAAATATTTTTACAGCAGAGAGAGAAATACATACATACAGGGTGTAACAGAAATAAGTTCTTTAAATTTAACCAGTAATGTAACTCGTCGTGAGGAACAATGTTCCGTAAATTTTTTTTTAGAAATCGCATTTTTAAAAAGCATTTTTTCAACCCCGTAAAGCCTCATTTCCACCGACTGTTTTAATGCTTAACTCCAACCATAAGGCGTAATGCACAAGCATAATGATTGACATGTGTCATATTTATTATTTATTTCGAGTTGTCTGTTTCTAAATATGGAAATGAATACTTTACTTACGAAATTAACAGTTCTTCCATTCCTTAGTATCTCAAAAATGCCGGTAATGATTAAATTACAAAATTCGACAACAAATGTCATCTCTGTCGAATTAGTCCTTAAACAAAATAGGTGGAAATGGCCATCTAATAAATAATCACTATGCATTACGCCTTACGCACTAATCATTATGCATTAAGCACTAAAACAGTCGGTGGAAATGAGGCTTAAATTGACGAGTCGTTCCACATAATTATTTACTTCAGTAGCATTACCCATGAAATCATTGTTATTGTCAATTGATTGTTGTGTCATTTGTTCCAATTAAGTTTTGACATAAGTAATATTTTGGTAATAAATCAGATTGTTTATAACTTTATTATATTTTGCATGTGTTTAGATATATTCAAGTATTTTATTTATTTTTGTTAAGTTTCCGATTTAGGGATTTTTTGTGTTACCCTAGTTGGCGACATTGGCGCCTGCGTGCGCATATGGGTGTGGTTGTGACATTGATAGCTTGTAATGCCAACAGGGTCAAGTGTCAAGTCAAGATATGATTAATAAACGTATTTAAACAAAGACAGTATATATTTTAAAAGCATCCAATTACAGTCCACATCGAAGATAATAAACACAGATATTACAAATAAAAATCTTTCAAAATGCCTGCGTTTACAAATAACGAATATACAGACATTGTGTTGACCTATGGTGAAGCTCTGGGAAACGGTGCTCAAGCCCAACGAATTTACATGGAACGTTTTCCAAATCGTCGTGTGCCTCATGTGCGCACATTTGTAAATGTTGTACAACATCTCCGTGATTATGGATCGTATAATCCTGCAGCTCAAGATCATGGTAGGGAACGTCATCATCACATTGAACATGTTGAAGAGGCTATTTTGAATGGCATTGAAGCTCAGCCTGGAACCAGTACACGGAGACTATCATCACAACACGGAGTATCACATACGACAGTTTGGAGGATTTTAAAAGAACAACATCTACATCCATACCATGTACAAAAAGTACAACATTTATTACATATAGATCCACCTCGTAGACGTCAATTTTGCGAATGGGCTATTGGTAAAATACAAGAGCAGCAACATTTTTTATCACTTGTATTGTCAACTGATGAGGCGGGATTTACAAGAGAAGGTATTTTCAACATGCACAACACACACACATTTGGACAAAAAAAAAAAAATATATATATATATATATATATATATATATATATATACGAGGAGTTGTTTTTATATCCCCGGGGACTGGGCTGTTTAGAATTTTGATGCAATTTTTCATTATGCTGTTTTTTAATCACATATGCCTTAGTAACTTGTGTGGCAATTTACAAAACAATTGCAACATTATTAATTTTATTATCTGTCAGTTTGTGTCGTCGCGCGTTGTATATCTATCGACATGAATAAAATCGAATACCGGGCTGTTCTAAAATTCCTTACAAAACAAGGAAAATCTCCAAAAATTATTCTTGACGAAATGTTGGCTGTATACGGGGATGATTTTCCTTCTAAGTCAACTATTTGCGAGTGGTCAAAATTGTTTAAACATGGTCGAGAATCACTGGATGATGATCCCCGACCAGGACGCCCTGTTGACGGGATCACTTCAGATGTTGTTGAAAAAACCAAGTGTTTGGTACTGGAGGATGCAAGACTAAAGAAGCGACAATTAGCAGTTAGCAATTAGAGTATTATGCAAACCTGATGCATCGCCTTAGAGATGCTATAAAAGTGAAGAGACGCGGAAAACTGACGCAAGGTGTCTTGTTGCTCCACGACAATGCACCAGTGCACAAGTCTAGACTTTCAAAAGCTGCTGTAGCTGATTGTGGCTTCGAAGAAATTGAACATCCGCCTTATAGTCCAGATGACTATTTTTTGTTCCCAAATCTCAAAAAAACACTAACGGGGACAAAATTTAGGGACAATGACGAACTTATAGAGCTGTTGAGGGCCATGTTGCGGAAAAACCAAATGAATATTTATATACTGGATTAAAGATGTTATTGAAACGGTGTTATACCTGTATTCAAAAGCAGGGGAACTATATTGAAAAATAATTTTTTTTTTGTTGCTCTACTCTTTTGTTTTCATGCCTAGTCCGGGAATATAAAAACGACCCCTCGTATATATATATATATATATATATATATATATATATATATATATATATATATATATATATATATATATATATATATATATATATATATATATATATATATATATATATATATATATATATATATATATATATATATATATATATATATATAGAAAAACCAAATGAATATTTATATACTGGATTAAAGATGTTATTGAAACGGTGTTATACCTGTATTCAAAAGCAGGGGAACTATATTGAAAAATAATTTTTTTTTTGTTGCTCTACTCTTTTGTTTTCATGCCTAGTCCGGGAATATAAAAACGACCCCTCGTATATATATATATATATATATATATATACGACAGGTATTCGATTTTATTCATGTCGATAGATATACAACGCGCGACGACACAAACTGACAGATAATAAAATTAATAATGTTGCAATTGTTTTGTAAATTGCCACACAAGTTACTAAGGCATATGTGATTAAAAAACAGCATAATGAAAAATTGCATCAAAATTCTAAACAGCCCAGTCCCCGGGGATATAAAAACAACTCCTCGTATATATATATTTTTTTTTTTTTTTTTTGTCCAAATGTGTGTGTGTTGTGCATGTTGAAAATACCTTCTCTTGTAAATCCCGCCTCATCAGTTGACAATACAAGTGATAAAAAATGTTGCTGCTCTTGTATTTTACCAATAGCCCATTCGCAAAATTGACGTCTACGAGGTGGATCTATATGTAATAAATGTTGTACTTTTTGTACATGGTATGGATGTAGATGTTGTTCTTTTAAAATCCTCCAAACTGTCGTATGTGATACTCCGTGTTGTGATGATAGTCTCCGTGTACTGGTTCCAGGCTGAGCTTCAATGCCATTCAAAATAGCCTCTTCAACATGTTCAATGTGATGATGACGTTCCCTACCATGATCTTGAGCTGCAGGATTATACGATCCATAATCACGGAGATGTTGTACAAAATTTACAAATGTGCGCACATGAGGCACACGACGATTTGGAAAACGTTCCATGTAAATTCGTTGGGCTTGAGCACCGTTTCCCAGAGCTTCACCATAGGTCAACACAATGTCTGTATATTCGTTATTTGTAAACGCAGGCATTTTGAAAGATTTTTATTTGTAATATCTGTGTTTATTATCTTCGATGTGGACTGTAATTGGATGCTTTTAAAATATATACTGTCTTTGTTTAAATACGTTTATTAATCATATCTTGACTTGACACTTGACCCTGTTGGCATTACAAGCTATCAATGTCACAACCACACCCATATGCGCACGCAGGCGCCAATGTCGCCAACTAGGGTAACACAAAAAATCCCTAAATCGGAAACTTAACAAAAATAAATAAAATACTTGAATATATCTAAACACATGCAAAATATAATAAAGTTATAAACAATCTGATTTATTACCAAAATATTACTTATGTCAAAACTTAATTGGAACAAATGACACAACAATCAATTGACAATAACAATGATTTCATGGGTAATGCTACTGAAGTAAATAATTATGTGGAACGACTCGTCAATTTAAGCCTCATTTCCACCGACTGTTTTAGTGCTTAATGCATAATGATTAGTGCGTAAGGCGTAATGCATAGTGATTATTTATTAGATGGCCATTTCCACCTATTTTGTTTAAGGACTAATTCGACAGAGATGACATTTGTTGTCGAATTTTGTAATTTAATCATTACCGGCATTTTTGAGATACTAAGGAATGGAAGAACTGTTAATTTCGTAAGTAAAGTATTCATTTCCATATTTAGAAACAGACAACTCGAAATAAATAATAAATATGACACATGTCAATCATTATGCTTGTGCATTACGCCTTATGGTTGAAGTTAAGCATTAAAACAGTCGGTGGAAATGAGGCTTTACGGGGTTGAAAAAATGCTTTTTAAAAATGCGATTTCTAAAAAAAAATTTACGGAACATTGTTCCTCACGACGAGTTACATTACTGGTTAAATTTAAAGAACTTATTTCTGTTACACCCTGTATGTATGTATTTCTCTCTCTGCTGTAAAAATATTTTTTATAATACTCACGTAGTTTTTTTTCGTCTCGACTCAACTCGAAAATAATATTCCACATTCGTAATAAAAAATCCTTCTTTACAGCATAGATATATAAATAACTATTTCTCCTCAACTGCCTACTGCCACATTTTCCTTGACTTGACGTCTTTCATTTTTATTTCCAAACAATCTCACATAATCCTTGCTAGTGGAATCTTTCAGCGATGACTCATATTTTTTTATTGGGTCGATGAGGCAGTTTCCGGAGTGCGGGGCGCAATTTTCTCGTGTCAAACACTAGACCTCCTTAGTTGGAATTGGAATGTCTTACATCTTGTCTGTCACTCAACACGACTCTGGACACTAAGCACTGAGCTCAAGCACGAACAGCAATGCTTTTATTGACACCGGAAACAAACTCTAACAACAATTTTACTCCTCCATCTGCCCCTGCGTGCCGCATATACAGGCTGTTTCATAACTTCTAGTGACATACGATAAGGACATATACAATTTGATATGCTGATTACAAATCAAAAATAATTTTTCATAAATTCGAAAAATTGAGTAGATACAGTTTAGGTAGTTGAGAAAAAATAATTTCCTATTTTGTTGGATTTCAGGCTTTAATTATTTATTAAGTCAATTGACGTAATAAATAATTAAAGCCTAAAATCCAACAAAATAAGAAATTATTTTTTCTCAACTACCTATACCTATACATCTTCTTTTGTCTTAAATAAATAAATATTCCATTAGGTACAGTTTATTTACACATTTCATTTATAGTGCAACTGGATTCGCATAATTAAGAATAAAAATACAATGAGAATAATTTACTTGTTACTTGTTATACAACATTAATTAAATTATTAGAAGCTTTGTAATAACTGTGTTAAAAATAAATACCTATCAATCCAATCCAATCTTAAGAAAAGCTGAAATTTAATTTTGGTTAAGCATATCAAACTATAGTACAGGTATTTGTGAGGTTATATATATATATATATATATATATATATATATATATATATATATATATATATATATATATATATATATATATATATATATATATCTCGGCTGTAGAATTGTCGCAATTATTACAATTTATTTTATACACAATATTTGATTGTTTTTCTACCTCGATTTTATCCTTAAGTTTAGAGAATAATTTTCCCACAGTCTTTACTGGCTTCAGAGCAATATTGGTGTTGGTTGACTCTTCAAGTAAATGTTTTAAATTTCGCGCCAAAGTTCCGACATTTGGAATTGAAAAATACTTTCTGTCAGTGTTCAGGTTGTTGACATATGAAGTTGTATTGCCATTGTTGTAAAGTATTTTATTAACAATCCGTTTGGGATAATCATTTTCGTATAAAATCTGCCTGAGTGTGTTAGTAGCTTCAGCCCTGTATTCTGGTGAGGTGAGACTGTACGCTCTTTTTTTGAGGTTAGTAGCGACATTAATTTTTTGTGTAGTTGGATGACAAGAGTTAAAATTTATATACCTGGTGGACGATGTTGGTTTACGGTACCATTTGTGGATGATGCTCCCTCCATCTTTTCTGCAAAGAGTAATGTCCAGGTAAGGAATTTTTTTTTACCTCCATCGTGAACTGTAGATGATGACTGCATTCCTGTGTACTCTCATTTTACTACAACACGCACAGTCGCTTAACACTTTCCTTCATACTACTTAATGCTCGCGAAAAAAGGATTAGGTATACTACTTAATGCTCGCGAAAAAAATTAAAATATCAATAAGACCAGGACATCAATAACAATAAATTACTTGTTATGAAATCATACAATAATGATTTACTTTACTTTAGCTCCGCTAAATCGAAGTGAAAAGTACAACTTTAGCTCCGCATTTTTCAACCAATCAGAGCGCTGCTTGTGCACTCGGTAACTGACGAAAATTGGCCAGAACGCCGGCTATATTGTTGCTGCAACCCGTAATCACCACTTGTTGTGTGTTTACATTTTGATTTAAAATAGTTTTGCGATTTCATAAAAAATATATTATAATATAAAAATTATATATATATATATATATATATATATATATATATATATATATATATATATATATGTATATATATATATATATATATATATATATATATATATATATATATATATATATATATATACGAGGGGTCGTTTTTATATTCCCGGACTAGGCATGAAAACAAAAGAGTAGAGCAACAAAAAAAAAATTATTTTTCAATATAGTTCCCCTGCTTTTGAATACAGGTATAACAAATACGGGGTAAATATTTTTTAGTATTCTTTCGATTGCAACAATAAAAAAAAATCGTGCAAGACCTCATTAAACAAAACAAAAATATTTATTCCGTCATTCTGACAGTTGATAGATTAGAATAGTTGTTCTAATTGATTTATTGGACCATAAGAAGGATTCATTAATCAAAAAAATAAATTAATAATTATTTTATTTTCCTTCTTTTCTTCCTAAGGTACATTTTATCGTTATTAATTGATGTGTATATTTTTTTGATCTGACTAATGAGGTCTTGCAAAAGGAAAAAACCATTGTTTCCTTCTTTCTTCATTCTTCGGTACAGATTACTATTTTCACTTGTATTTATACAAGTTGGCACGAAACAAGTTTTTAGACGTTTTAAACTCATATTTTACACAACTGTGACACCAAATAATAACAATAACCTAATTCTCTATCAAACTTTTGACGTTTAAAATGACAACAAGCTCCCCGATATGTACTGTTATTTCATTGGTTTGTTCAAGGCGTTCAAGGTTTTGTATCCGTTGACGTCAGTGGACAAGGGGAGAAGTGGTGCTTTTCAGCCGCGTTTTGAAGAATATCACTTTTAATAATTATTTTCTCCTTTTATAAATAAATTTGAGAAAAAAGAAAAAATACGGGGTAAATATTTTTTAGTATTCTTTCGATTGCAACAATAAAAAAAAAAATCGTGCAAGACCTCATTAAACAAAACAAAAATATTTATTCCGTCATTCTGACAGTTGATAGATTAGAATAGTTGTTCTAATTGATTTATTGGACCATAAGAAGGATTCATTAATCAAAAAAATAAATTAATAATTATTTTATTTTCCTTCTTTTCTTCCTAAGGTACATTTTATCGTTATTAATTGATGTGTATATTTTTTTGATCTGACTAATGAGGTCTTGCAAAAGGAAAAAAAAAGCAATAGGTAAAAACTTAGAGCAAAATTAAAATTTTAACATTGTATTATCCTATAGGTCAGAAAACAATTCTACAGCCGAGATATATATATATATATATAACAAAACTTACACGGGGCAGTCAAAGCGTTACCTTAAAATCAGGATAACGGAACATAAAAGGAACTCTGCAAAACAAAATAACATTGGGAAATGCGCCCTTACTCATCACACCTTCAACACTGGCCACACATTCGATTTCGAGAACGCTGAATCCTGGATCGTGCTTCTTTCCTCAACAAACGCCTTCTTCTTGAGATGCTTCACATACAGGAAAATAAAAATAATGTAAATTTTAGGACTGATGTAGAAGACCTCAACAGCATCTACTGTCACATCTGCAAATTGTTTAAATGATTAATTGTTGGTAATGACTAGTTTCCACTTGTTCCTCACTTTTCATGTTTCTTGTTTTCTGTGAGTGCATGGAGAGAAGTGCTCGATTTTTTGTTTTATATTTGACAACATCTCTCTGATGATTAATTTTTGTATAATTTTTAAATCTGTAAGTGTTACATTGTATATTTCTTACAAATTGTGTATGTGATATTTTTTGTTTTCGTAGTTTGTCCTGATGATGCCACAAGAGGTGGCGAAACGTTGGCCTTAGATTAATAAAGATTCAATTTGACTGCATTCCTGTGTACTCTCATTTTACTATTAAGTAGTATACCTAATCCGACCTAATCTTAATGTGTAGTAATGTAGTTTGATATCTTTTTCGATTTAATTGTTGCATACCGTGGATATAGTAAGTCAATAAATATGAAAATGTAGATAATTTTATTGCGGATCCAATGGTATGTGATTGACTTTTCAAATCGTGGCAAGGCTAATGATTGCCACGATTTAAAGTTTCAATATATAAATATAAAATTCGCATGATTCGTATTACGCCTGCTATGATCCTCAATTTTTGAATTAGGTCATGGTGCCGCATATAGATGGCGCCAAAATCAATATGATAAATTCAAAATAGCGGACTCGTGTCTCTTCTTTATATTGAAACTTTCAATCGTGGAAATCATTAGCCTTGCCATGATTTGAAAAGTCAATCACATACCATTGGATCAACAATAAAATTATCTACATATCCATATTTAATTTATTAGGAAAGAGAATAAGGGTAAATTACTAATACCAGTTCATCTGTTTACACCTGGTTGACCGGTATCCTTGCCAGGAAAAAGGTAGTCAATCACCCTGTGGCATTTTCTATATGTTTTTTGCTTTCGATTGATACTAAATTTATGAAAAAAAATGGCCGTAACTGGGGAAAAAAATTAATAAAATAAATATAAAAAATAACCTTGCCAGGATATGGGGCATCAATCACCCCAGATTTTGTTTACCTATAAAATTTATTGTAAAAAAAAAATTTCATCTGGAATAAGGATGAGGGGTGTCGGATGTAAGCGGGATCTTAGACTACTACATAAAATAAAAGAAAATGACAGAATCAAACAATTTTTTTCAAAATCGGCATGAAAATCGTCATTTCCAGAATAATTTGCGGCATGAAAGTAAGATTTTCATGACTAGGCATGAAAATAAAATTTTCATGCCTAGTCATTTTTACTTTCAACTTTGTTTACTTGTCATGACAACTTTTTCTAAAATTTGTGACAGCTCTGATGATTTGTCACAGCTCTGATGATTTATGCAAACCTAATTTTTTTATAATTTTAAGCTTAATTGCCGATTTAAAAAAAATAGAATACATCACGCGTCATAAAAATGTCTTTGCTTGACTCGGAGGCTTTGAAGAAATGCTCGGACGCTGCGCATCCTCGCATTCTTCAAACGCCTCCTCGTCTGCAATGAAACATTTTCATGACTTGTAATGTAATATACTATTGTTTGTTTATTTATTTCGATAGTATTGGTATCATCATGGTTACGAATAAAACATAAATTGATTGAACGCAGATTGAACTAACTGAATACTATTATATACATAAAATTATGTGTGTATTACATTCCTCTTGCACTATTGCAGCGCGAGTCGTGCGCGAGTAACAAAGAGTCACTTTATGCTCATAATACACAAATAATTATTAGTATTATTTAATGTGTAAGTAAATAATTATCTATACTAATATAATAAAGAGGAAAGATTTGTTTGTTTGTTTGAATTGAATAGGCTCCGAAACTACTGGACCGATTTGAAAAATTCTTTCACCGTTGGGAAGCTACACTATCCCCGGGTGACATAGGCTACCTATATTATATTTTCAAAAAAAATCAAAATTGTTTCTTATGACGAAAATGTACAGTGATTGTCACTTAATTGAACAAAATAACAAACAGATTAGATAACAGGTCGATTTCAATAGCCCTCCCAAGTAAATAAATTAATGATTTTATTACATGCATAATATGTGCTCGTTTTGTGCCAAATTGTGCCGCAATAAAAATATTTTGTGCTCATTCTGTTTACGAGATATTCAAAGTTGAATTATGAGGGGCCACATGCGAGCCCCTCCAAGTTATAATTTTAAAAATTTTATTTCACAATTGTTTTGTGCTCGTTTTGTGCTGAATTATGCCGCATAATAGAAATTTTGTGCTCCTTCTAGTAAGTATAGAAAGTGTCTCTTAATAGGAGGTGCCAATGACATGGTCACGGTCAGCCCCCACCATATATTTTCAAAACTTTCTCATCGCTATTATTTTGTGCTGGTTTTGTGCTAAATTGTGCTGTATAACAAAAATTTTGTGATCCTCATATAAGGTTAAAAAAGCATATAAATATGAGCGGTCATTAACATGATAAGCCCACCTCAAGTAAATAGTTTCTAAATCATTTTTTTCTGTTTAACTGTGCTTGTTTTGTGTCGAATTGTGCAGCAATAAAAATATGTTGTGCTCAACTCGTGTACGAGATATTTAATGTTAAAATATGAGGGACGAATGACATAGTGTACATTGGCCACGCTATATTGAATATTGATATTTTGAGCAATCTTACATAATATGCAATTTATACTGTTTTGTGCCATATTGTAATAATTTTGTGCTGTATTTACAAGCTAGAAAATTTTGAATGAGAATTTGTGGGGCTGCAGAAAATGGTCTGTCCCGTAAGTTTAATATTTAAAAATTATTTTCATGGTAATAGTTTGTGCTCGCTTTGTGCTCAATTGTGCTTTTAACTAAAAGATATATGCTTTAATTATTGTTGTTCTATAATTTCAAATAAAATTTGAATTTTTACCTCTCGCCTCATATTCTATAAGAGAGGTATTGTAATGGGTCAAAATTTTCGAGTATGAGTTTTTGGTGGATAAGCACGTTTCAGAGTCTCTAGAATACGAATTTAATATTTTCCCGATTCTCTCTCTCTGTGTGTGTGTGTGTGTGTGTGTGTGTGTGTGTGTGTGTGTGTGTGTGTGTGTGTGTGTGTGTGTGTGTGTGTGTGTGTGTGTGCGTGTGTGCGTGTGTGCGTGTGTGCGTGTGTGCGTGTGTGTGTGTGTGTGTGTGTGTGTGTGTGCGTGTGTGCGTGTGTGCGTGTGTGCGTGTGTGCGTGTGTGTGTGTGTGTGTGTGTGTGTGTGCGTGTGTGTGTGTGTGTGTGTGTGTGTGTGTGTGTGTGTGTGTGTGTGTGTGTGTGTGTGTATGAATGTATGGACTGACGATTTTTCGTCCACGATAACTGAAAAAGTATCAAACCTTTAATAACCAAATTTCATATTTATGGTTTTAATATGGATCTTAACACCGGATAAGATTTTGGTAGAAATCCGTAAACCGGAAGTAGTACTTTTTGGAACTTGGTATAGTTTTTCTTAAATAAATTGGTACATTATTTATTTATGACAATTTTTGCAAATAAAAATAAAAGATAATATAATTATCAATGGGTACAGTTAATTTTAAATACAATTTGCTGAATCTGGTAGTATTTAGCAATAAAATAAAGTGCAACTAAGTACCAGTATCGTGTTGTCCATGATATGAAATTTGTTTTTACTCAAAATTTGAATTATAATGACAGTGACAGTACAGTTGACATCTTTTGCTTGCATCTTGGTTTACATTATCGTTTACATATTACATGAACATGAAACTATTAAAATGTAAGTAAAACTATTTATTAGATTAGTAGAATAAGCAGAATTAGGCGAGAGGTCGTGTACTGGCCACAGCAGATTTTTTTTACTAAATTTGGACGCGTGCGAAAAATCATGTCTTAAAAAACTTCTTTAATATACTATTCTTTGAAAAACTTATTATGAAACCTATGACCTGTACCATGGCGCTATATTTCAATCCATTTTAGAACTAAAATTTTAAATATGAATCACGGGAGTTAAAATAAGAATGGTGTTAGTTAATAATTATTTATGTATGATAGTTAAAAATAGGACATAGTATCAGTATTTTCATGTGTCATGTGTTGCATAGAATTTAAAATATTAATAATATAACCTTATTTAAAGAAATATACTAAATTGGTCAGCATACAATTTCATATTGTAGTACTAAGAAAATTGTTAAATCAATTTTATGTACAGGTACATCCTTTACATACACACACTATTAAATTAATTACAAATTTAATAAATGTCACCTCTCAATATTTTCGATGATGAATTTCAAGATTTAAGCCGCATACATCCCGGTATTTGGTAAAAATTTTAGTATATACCTATAGTCCAGGCGAATTAGAAAATTTTTGTATGGGCTCGGTGACTAAATTCAAAGGAATTTTTTTCATAGGAATGTTGTAATTGACTTCCTAATTGACATACTGAAAGTCCCCATCGATCCGCCTTGTGCTAAGTCCGGAATCTTATGAAAATGCAATTATCTCGAAAATAGGTATTTTTTCGCAAAAATGCCAAGTACCAAACAGAAAGAGCATGAAATGTCCTTCACGATAGTCCCTTTTGTTGTTACGTTATTCATACAGTTATATAAAAAATCGTAAATAAATATTTTTATAATTCGAACAATCTAAGCCGGTTTCATGAAGTCATGATTTAATCATGTAATATATTAACGGATAAAAATTACGAATTCGGGATTTCAGTATTCGATCCTTAAATATTTTGGTATGACAAATTTAATAACAGACATATAAGACGCCAGTATAAAGTCAAAATCACAAAATTTATATTTTAGTTACTTCTTTAAAATTTTGTGTTTAATTTTTGTCTGGATTAAGATATTGACTTCCGGCTTTCAAAATCTTATAAAGAAATGTTACAAAAATATGATGCTGAAAACCGAATGTGAATACCTTTGTCCGTTCAGGAAAAACGGTTATTTAAATATTACTTTTAAAATATATATATATTAAAATACACTGGCGGAAAAAAATGAAACACCTGAAAATCGTAAAAATTTCGACCATTTTTAAACCATAACTCGGCGTATTTTCAATCGATTTCGATGAAAAACTTTTTTTTTACTTGATCCACCAAAAGAGCACTAAAATTTGTTCAATTCCCTATACAGGATTCAAAGAACGAAGTTCCTACGATGATTTGGAACAAAGTTATGGGTGTTTAAAAAAAGAGTGCATTTTTAGGTTTTTCGCACATAACTCAGCGACTTTTCAACCAAATTAGACTATTCTTTCGGGGGGAAAACCCATTCTGGCTCTACGTCCAACTTTGGCGATGTGTACCGAGTTGAAAAAAAATTTTCGCCCGCAAAGATTCATCGAAATCGATTGAAAATACGCCGAGTTATGGCGCTTTGAAAATAGTCGAAATTTTTACGAATGCCAAGTGTTTCATTTTTTTTCCACAAGTATATTATTAACCTCTCGCCAAGAAAAATTTAAATATTCGACATGAATCAAACCTTTTTAAGTATAAAAATCATTTTGGTTTATTGAAAAAAAAAATCCAATGCTATTAACTGGAAATCTCAATTACTTAAGAAATTACAGGTGATTAATCATATTTAATAATAAAAATCTGACGTGGACACCACATGACTTCCTTGTACGCCTTGTGTGTTCATACTTTTCTTAATAACTAAAATGTAGAATAATATAAAAAATTCTTTTAACATATTATACTAGTATACTCACAAATATATTTTAGTCATTTTATTTAAACTGCAGAAGAAGATATAAAGCATATTTTACTATTGTCACTGTCATGTCATAATCATTTAAATTTTACGTAGTAACAAATGTTAATCGATCATGGACTACAAGATAAAGAAATACTAAATAAAAAATATATACTTTAATTATTCCTAAATGATACCAGATACAAAAATATTTATAAAATACCGATTTTAGGTAATAATCACATAATCTTTCATTTAAAATAAAAAAATTTGTGTTAAATTAAATATTTATCGAAATATTTTTAAAAAGTACTACTTCCGGTTTATAGATTGAAACCAAAAATAGGAGGTGCACAACTAGATGCTGTAACAGTCCTAAATACAAAATTTCAACTTTCTACGTCTAACCGTATTTGAGTTATGCGACACACATACGTCCGTCCGTCCGTACGTACGTACGTACGTACGTACGTACAGACGTCACGTCGAAACTAGTCATAATGGATTCAGAAAAGGTCAAAACGGATATTTCCGTCAAAATCTGAGAACCGAAATTTTTCGCGATTACAATACTTCCTTACTTCGTACAAGGAAGTAAAAATACTAAAATTTCTTAATTTTCCCTTGTATAAATTTTTTAAATTAATTAATAAACTTATCAGGGCCCTTGAAATTTTTATATAATTTTGCATAGTAAAAAAATTAGTGTGCCTGAGACCGGAAGTCGATATCTTAATCCGGACAGAAATGAAACACAAATTTTTAAAGACGTGACAATTATATTTTTGTGATCTTGAAAATAAGTTTGAGTTTTTTCCTAAACACGTCTTAAAATGTCCAATTTTAAATTATTATTATGAAAAAATAAGTTTAGAATCGCATACTGAAATCCTCAATTCGAAATTATTATCCGTTAATAAATTACAATCGTTTTGGTGTAATATGAGAAAAAATTCAAATTTTTATCAAAACGGCTTAGAATGTTAGAGTTATAAAAATATTTTTTACAATTTTTTCAAAACTGTATGAATATCGTTAAAACAAAATGACTATCTTGAAGGCAATTTTATGCTCTTTCCGTTTGGTATTTGGCAGTTTTGCTTAAAATTACTCATTTTCGAGATAATTGCAAAAAACAGGAGAAAGGTCGTCTTGTTCCACCATTTATTCAAGATGGTGGGCTTGGCACAAGGCGGATCGATGGGGACTTTTAGTATGTTAGTTAGAAAGTCAATTACAACATTCTTGTGAAAAAAATCTCTTTGAATTTTGTCGCCGATAGATGCTAGTTCGCCTGGACTAATATGAATTTGATGATATTATTTTAACCGTTCACAATTTAAAATTTTTGAAGAAAATCGATCGTGCCAATAATGTTTATTTTTATTTATAGAACAAACTAAACAGCTTAAAAATAGTATACAGCACAATTGAGCACCAAAACGAGCACAAACAAAGATTATCTTGAAAATAATCCTGAGGGGCTAAAATCATTTCTGCAGTCTTCTCTTATTAAGCTCTAACTTTAAAAAAAGTACCACAGTAAAAAATATTTGGTAAATTGCACAATTAAGCACATAATAAGCACTTTAATAATATTTACCTATTTACAAATGCATATTACGAGGGGCACATATTTCAAATTTAATTTGAAATTATAGAACAACAATTAAAGCACATAACTTTTAGTTAAAAGCACAAAATTGAGCACAAACTATCACCTTAAAAATAATTTTTAAATATTAAACTTACGGGGCTGACCATTTTCTGCAGCCCCACAAATTTTCATTCAAAATTTCCTAGCTTGTAAATACAGCACAAAATTATTACAATATGGCACAAAACAGTATAAATTGCATATTATGTAAGATTGCTCAAAAATATCAATATTCAATATAGAGTGGCCAATGTACACTATGTCATTCGTCCCTCTCATAATTTAACATTAAATATCTCGTACACGAGTTGAGCACAACATATTTTTATTGCTGCACAATTCGGCACAAAACAAGCACAGTTAAACAGAAAAAAATGATTTAGAAACTATTTACTTGAGGTGGGCTTATCATGTTAATGACCGCTCATATTTATATGCTTTTTTAACCTTATATGAGGAGCACAAAATTTTTGTTATACAGCACAAAACCAGCACAAAATAATAGCGATGAGAAAGTTTTGAAAATATATGGTGGGGGCTGACCATGTCACTGGCACCTCCTATTAAGAGACACTTTCTATACTTACTAGAAGGAGCACAAAATTTCTATTATGCGGCACAATTCAGCACAAAACGAGCACAAAACAATTGTGAAATAAAATTTTTAAAATTATAACTTGGAGGGGTTCGCATGTCATTGGCCCCTCATAATTCAACTTTGAATATCTCGTAAACAGAATGAGCACAAAATATTTTTATTGCGGCACAATTTGGCACAAAACGAGCACATATTATGCATGTAATAAAATCATTAATTTATTTACTTGGGGGGGCTATTGAAATTGACCTTTAGATAACCAGGCATTTAATTAAACTATACTATGTAGTTGTTGAATAGGAATTTCGAATTCAGTTGGTCTAGGCGCGTTCAAATTTGGTACAGTAATCTGTCTTGAAACATAGGTATATTAAAATGTTAGTCCGCCATCTTGAAACAAAATGGTGGCTAGCTAACTCAAAATGTACTGTACCGATTGGGTTCAAATTTGTAATGGTTATAACTTATGATGTAACTTATGACATGAGCATACTAAAATATCAGTCCGCCATCTTTAAACAAAATGGCGGTAACCGATTGGGTTCAAATTTGGTACGGTATCATGGGCGTAGTTAGAATTGTCACCATGTATTGTATGGTAATAACTTAGAATTCTTATAACGAGATTCCTTTAAATTCGAGTTTGAGGCGTAGCAACGCGAGCCGGGTTCGCTAGTAGTGTATAAATAAATAATCGTAGTTGTATTAAGAGTTTAAATAAATAATTTTAGTGTATAACTAGTGTTTTAAGATTAATTATTAGTGCGTGTTTATTTATTATTTTTAATTTTTATCTGCTATTTTTCGTTAATAAACTTGTTATATAAATATTCGTCTTTTTCTGATTTTACGCTTCACCTAAATAAATAAAAACGTAACAATAATAATAAATAATAGCTAAATTTGCACAATATTGAATAAAATACGTGTCTCCGTATGTACTAATTTGACTTCTTTTGTTTTAGGTGAGTTAACTTCTTCAAATTGAAACCCAAGCAAATTCATTAATCCTTCCTTTACCCTGGATAATTTGTAAGTAACAATTGCTAATTTTTTCAAACTAAATTGTAGATTTTTATTGTAGTTAGTTCTCGTATATTCATTTTTCTTGCTTGTATTTTTACTTCTTTGTACGGAGTAAAAAGGAAGTATTGTAATCGCGAAAAATTTCGGTTCTCAGATTTTGACGGAAATATCCGTTTTGACCTTTCTGAATCCATTATGACTAGTTTCGTCGTGACGTCTGTCCGTACGGACGGACGGACGGACGTATGTATGTCGCATAACTCAAATACGGTGAGACGTAGAAAGTTGAAATTTTGTATTTAGGACTGTTATAACATCCAGTTGTGCACCTCCTATTTTTGGTTGCGATCGTCCGTGCCAAACACTGAAAAAACAGTTGTGTTGGGAAGAATAAATCCAAGTTGTAGCAATTAAATCATAAATTTGGATATGGCGAAATAAACATATAATTACGGGAAAAAATCAATATCTTTCAGATCTTCAAATCAATTTGTTTCACACAAATAATTGTTAATGTAATTTGAATGAAATGATTATTTCTGCAAAAAAAATATTTCTTTGTGGTAAATAAATATTGAATTTAAGAGAGTAAATGATAATGTACACAAATTTACGATTTATTTGTGATAAATAAATATTTAAAAATATATAATCGCCTTCAGTTAATATTTATTTATAGAAAATATTGTATTACCTCATGAAAATTATTGGTTTTTTTGTCCCAAAAAAAAAATAATTGAAATAAACTCTTATTGTATATTTCACGCCAAATTAATACATATTTAAAGTAGGTACCTATCTCAGTTCCTGATCCTAAATAAATATATAAATTAAATATAATATATATATTAACAAAATTAATCAGTCTTTTATTTAAATATAACTATATAAATAATTATAATATTGTTATTACACTTATTATAATAAAGTAGTACTTACAAAAAATGAACGAAAATAAATTACTTTTTCAGTTAACAAAAAAATAAGTTATAGTTTTATGATACAGTAATTGTTAGTTTATACAGATAATATTTTTTCACATATGCAATATGCATAGACTTAATAAATAAATAAAAAATCTGACGTGGACACCACATGACTTCCTGTACGCCTTGTGTGTTCATACTTTTCTTAATAACTAAAATGTAAAATAATATTAAAAATTCTTTTAACTTATTATACTAGTATACTCACAAATATATTTTAGTCATTTTATTTAAACTGCAGAAGAAGATATAAAGCATATTTTACTATTGTCACTGTCATGTCATAATCATTTAAATTTTACGTAGTAACAAATGTTAATCGATCATGGACTACAAGATACCGAAATACTATAAATTATAAATATATACTTTAATTATTTTTAAATGATAGCAGATACAAAAATATTTATAAAATACCGATTGTAGGTAATAATCACATAATCTTTCACTTAAAATAAAAAAAATTGTCTAAAATTAAATATTTATCGAAATATTTTTAAAAAGTACTACTTCCGGTTTGTAGACTGAAACCAAAAATAGGAGGTGCACAACTAGATGCTATAACAGTCCTAAATACAAAATTTCAACTTTCTACGTCTAACCGTATTTGAGTTATGCGACACACATACGTCCGTCCGTCCGTACGTACGTACAGACGTCACGTCGAAACTAGTCATAATGGATTCAGAAAAGGTCAAAACGGATATTTCCGTCAAAATCTGAGAACCGATATTTTTCGCGATTACAATACTTCCTTACTTCGTACAAGGAAGTAAAAACAATTATTATATAAAACTATGTAACGAAATTAAGTTTTAAATTACATATTTTAATTTTTCCATCACCAGATTTGTGTATGTTGTTTGGAACATTCGAAACCCCACTGTTCCAATAGTTTTTCAAAATTAGCGTCTTCCATACTACTAATTGTAATGTTCTAATTATATGAAATAACCGACAAATAACACTAATATAACACTACAGTAGGTACTGCGATATTTTGCCACTGAGAACACTTGAACAGTATTGCACAGATTGTACACGTATTCATACAACTCAACGATTCTTACCACGTTCATGCAGGTTCTAGCATGTTTGTTCAGGGTTTCATTTAGTCTTCGGAAATATCATTTATTTGTGACAAATAGATATTTAATTTCATCAAGATTTGTTTATTTCGCGGAATCTTTTATATTATTCATGCAATCGCAGATATGTTTGAGACAAACATGTAAGTTTGTGTCAATATATATTTATTAGACATGAACCAATAAATTATTTAACGAAAATTTACAATAATGCAGTTGCATGACTAAAAAAATTATTCATTGCAAATATACAGGATGTCTCTAAAATGAGTGTACATGGCTTAACCACAGCTTCCTGGGCCCAAAATAAGACGATTTAACCAAACTTACCTATATCCAAAAGTGTACCGTTAAGCCGGAATTCTGCTTCAAAGTTCTTGCAAAAATAACGAAATTTGCTTATAACTAAAAATTGCTTAGGCGAAATTAAAGTTTACTTATGAAAGCCTCTTTCAAAAATTTTTTTTTTGAAAGTTCTCAGCCTGACCATTAAAAAGTTACAGCCTAATTAAGGGACTAGCACTAAAGTTTTACGCACTAGCAGTGCACTAAAAATAACAAATATCATTTCAAAAGATGACTTATAGCCATGTTTCATGTCATACAAAATTTCATCTAAATCGGCCTATGCAATTTTTAGTTATAAGCAAAATTCGTTATTTTTTCAAGAACTTTGAAGCAGAATTCCGGCTTAACGGCACACTTTTGAATATAGTTTGGTTAAATCGTCTTATTTTGAGCCCAGGAAGCTGTGGTTAAGCCATGTACACTCATTTTAGAGACACCCTGTATAGGTATATTATTCGATGCCTCAAACGAAGTCAATAAATTTATGATAATTAAATAAATAATTGGATGAAAAAAATACTGTTCAAACAAACGGAATTTTTGATTTAAACTTACTAAGAATTTGATAATAGTTAATATTTAATTTGCTGAAACATTTTAAATTTGATGCAATAAATTCATTATCAAATATGCTTGTAAGTTTGGCCTAAGAACTTTTTTTTTCACTGAAGGGGCACAAATTGGTATTTTTCGCATTATTCAAAAACGGTATGTCGTAGAAAGTTGAAATTTTGTATTTGAGACTTATGTTGCATCTAGTTAATCACCTAATATTTTTGATTGCGATCGTTTGTGCCAAAAGGGCACTTTACTCTAGGTATTTTTTGGTATTTTCCGCATAAATCAAATACGGTTATTATATATTTATATTATTCTACATTTTAGTTATTAAGAAAAGTATGAACAGTTTAATAGGCGTACAAGGAAGTCATGTGGTGTCTACGTCAGATTTTTACCTCTCGCCTAGAGAGGTATAGGCATCGTGAAAAAATTCGATGTCGAGATTTTTATCAATAACCAAATTGCATATTTTAATTCGGTATTCGGCCGAATAGTAAACTAATATTCGGTATTCGGCCGAATAATGAATAACCTGCCGAATAGGCAGAATACCGAATAGTTGCCTAATATTCGTTGCAACTCTAATTATAAGGCAAAAATACTTTAATTATGTAAGATAATGACTCGGATAATGATGAAACTGTGACGATAAAAATTATTAGGTTATAATAAAATAAAGAAATGGTAATCGAATTGTGTAGAAGAAAACAAAGAAAACCTGAAAATTTGTACAATATTATATATACGTCAAAGGAAGGACACAATGTAGATATGTGGCCGCACCTTTAGAGAAAATAGTAAGAGACAAGTATTATGTTCTGTACTGCGATTTCAAAACAAAATTTGGATGCCTAGTAAAAATATTTTATTCTTCAATTTTTTTAATCTGATGCCGTTTCATAATGACAGCATTATAAGCTTAAATTTGAGGACCATTATAGCGTCCATTATAGGCTAAGGACTATAATGAATCCTGTATGGTACTCAGTACCATAATGACATAACAAACAACTCGTTACTAAGGAATAAGTTTCAAAAATAGCATTCCTACTTACTTGATTTTTTTTAGATTTATTTTTTTTTGTACAATACCAAATATAATAATTTATTTGACTCTTTAACTAATTTACGCCAGCAGATAAAATTTTGTATGTAATACGGTACGTAACCAATCATTATGGTACATGTCATGTAATCAAACTCGGCTTCACTCGTCTGATAATTTAGTAGTACCATAATGATTGCAGGGCCGTAGCCAGGGATAGTGTTTCACGATATTCTTGTTCTTGTTTTTAATTTTCTTGTTCTTGCAGCAAGAACAAGACAAAAAAATAACCATGCAAAAACAAGACAAGACTTAACATGAGCAAGAACAAGATTTCTTGTTATAATTACCTACAATAGGTAATTGTAATCATTCTAAAATGAAAATGTAGTACTTTAATTAACATAATAAACAAAAAATCTACTGTGGCCAGCACGCGACCTCTCGCTAAATTCTGCTTATTCTACGAATCTAATAAATAGTTTTACTTACATTTTAATAGTTTCATGTTCACGTAATATGTAAACGATAATGTAAACCAAGATGCAAGCAAAATATTTCAACTGTACTGTCACTGTCATAATAATTCAAATTTTATGTAGAAACAAATTTCATAACATGGACAACAAGATACTGGAATTTCAAAAAAAAAATGGAATATTAATTGTAGGTACCTACTTTATTTTATAGTTAAATGCTACCAGATTCAGCAAATTGTATTTAAAATTAACTGTAGGTACCCATAGATAATTATATTTTCTTTTATTTTTAATTGCAAAAATTGTCATAAATAAATAATGTACCACCTTAAGGAAAACTATATCAAGTTTCAAAAGTACTACTTTCGGTTTGCGGATTTCTACCAAAATCTTATCCGGTGTTAAGATCCTAAAAAATTAAATATGCAATTTGGTTATAAACGGTTTGATACTTATCGTGGACGAGATATTTATAATTGAGTACCTAGTATTTAATTCGTTGAAATAAAGTATATTAAAAGCAAATACGAACTTATTGTTATTATTAAATACGTTTAATTTATAAAATTAAATTATTTAATTGAGCCATATTTTATTGATAAAACTTAAATTTATTTGAATGAATGAAATTATTACAATACAAGATAATTTTATTTTATTTAATTTTCAAGATACAAAATATATTTGCCTGTATGCTATTCAACAAAAATATTCCATTAAATATATCGTCGGTCGAGTATTATATTGTTCTATCTACATTTTTCTCGTTTTCGGGATTATATGCCTAAATTTTTTGTCGGTATTATTTTGTTCTATCTACATGACAATATCTACAAAAACTGAACTTATAGCTGAAATAAAGCCAATACTAGTTTGTTCTATCTGCTTTCCAAGCACAAACGTTAATGCTATAATAGTGTATGTGCGTTCTAGCCAATCATATTGCTAGAAAATTGTAGATAGAACATTATAAAATTTATGCAATTTATAAGTTTATTTACAGATTCTGTGTGTATTTATGAGTTTTTTGTATTATTCACTAAAAATGAGTTTGTTAATTTAAGTAGGTATCATTTTTAACTACTTGGAAATTCATCGCAGAAAAAAAACCCGCAAAATATTTAATTTTCCTTCGTACAAATTTGTCCTGTCATAAAAATATGATTAATTTCTCAAGAAAAAGTATTAGACTTTAATAGTTTATTTAAATTCATGCCACAAGGTGATAAAAAATCGTTCAATACATTATTGTTTGATATAAGAACTATAAAAATTTAAGAAATCTAAAGCAACAACCAGAATAGAGTAATAAGACACAAAAACATGAGTTTTAGAATAAAATTATATTTTAACAATGATTATACTAATTTTTGTTTTTTGAACTATAATCAGATAGAACAAATGATTACAGTAACCAAAAATTTTCAATCAATATTTTAGCAAAATGTTCTATCTGCAAATTTAAAAAAAAATATTGTCGTGTAACTTTTTTTCTATGTATTTTTTAAAAACAAAAATTTATACATAAGATAGTCTTAATGTGTTTTATAAGAATAATCATTGAGACACAATCTATAAACAATAGAAAGAGAGATACAACAACCATTTTTTTAAAACTGTAATATCTCAGTTTTACTAAAATGCTAGTTAGAACAATATAATTCTCGACTGACGATATCTTATGACAAATTAACTTAAATTTCATTCAAATTATAATTTAATTGAAACAAATAAACTATGTATGTAAATAGAAATAAATATTTATTTGAGTGAAATATAGTTTAGTTGTGACAAATAAATCTTAGTTCTTTCAATTTTATCACTCTGTACAGTAATAATAATTCAAATGACTCAGTGTTGTAGAAGCTTTAACATGGCTGATGAAACAGTTAACAAGTTGTTAGAAGAATGGGCCATGCCCCATCTTGAACCACTTTTTGCAGGTAAGAGCTCGCTTACTTAGACTTAGAGAACGTAAATGCGCAAAAACCAATATTCATTTGAGCGAGTTCACTTCAACTCGAAGATGAAGGGGTGATAGAAGTGGTTTTGGTATAAATAGGTTAGGATTTTGTTGTTTTTATTTTGATGAACTTAAACGGCGTGAAATATATGAAAGCATATGTGAATCGTGAAATAAGTGCGAAAAAATACTAAAAAAATGAATGGTTGCGTAGGTTTTCGATTTTTAAATATATGTCATGTAATAGAATACACTAGATTGCAATTTATAAATACACTATTTTGTATTTTTACAGAACAACAAATTGCCTTCAAAGCATTGAAGTCATTAACGCCTCAGTATGTAGCAAATTTAATTCCGATAATTGGAGTTAGGGTTAAATTCTTGGAAAAATTAAGTAATTTTATAACGTTTTATAACATCAAATTCAAAACAAGTATGTTTTTATAAATTATTTATCTTTTCTAAAATATAGTCGCAATGTATTATAATAAATGATTTTAAAATTTTAATACCCTCCTACCCAACCCCTTTTTCCTACACCACGTAGAATTATAAATATAATTCTGAACATCGAATGTGTTTAATATTGTGGCGGTCGTTTCGACTCAGACCTCGTACTAGTGATGGGTCGTTCATGAACGAGTCGTTCAAAATGAACGACTCATTTTAGTGTGCCGTGAACGAACGACTCTTTAGTTCGTTCCGTACGGCACACCAGTTCACACTAGCACCGTGCTAGCTCCGCTCACCGCTCCGCTCGCTGAACGCAGAAAGACGAACGAGTGCGAGTGGAATGAACGAAACGAACGAAACATACAGACAGCGCACGGTACATAACATATTTCAGAGCACTATTGGCTTGACTGAGTGCAGTGTATTCTGAGAAGAATGCATGCGTTTCTGTTGTACGGCCAACAATGAAAATAATCAACAATATGGGAAGTGGGAACAATGTAGGACTGGACAACAACAACAAACGTTTTGTTAAATTTGTTGAACATTCTTCAAAATGTTGCCAGACAGTACTCCTTTTGCTAAATTTTTATTTTGTTTATTTTCCATTGTCAATATACATATACAACAACTATAAGCAACACAACTAACAACTAAAATGCTCAGGTTCAGGTTCATACAGTTTGGCACATGTGCACATGCCACATCGCATATGCACACACGGCGAGCGCACACCGCACAGTGCTGTGAGCTGTGAGCATGTGCAGAGCAGCTCAGCTGAGCAGCACACTAGCACGGTGTCATTTGAAACGCACAGTGCTCTTTTACAGAGTCGTTCGAATGAACGACTCAGTGTGAACGACTCACTTTACTGAGCGGAGCGAAATGAACTGACTCACTAAAAATGAACGAAAGACCCATCACTACCTCGTACGCACCACTAGTTGAACCGAGTTGAACAGCAGCTACAGTGGTCTAGCGGTCAGCGCTTCTGACTCGATTCTGACTCCCACCGTATGGTCCCGGGTTCGATTCCCGGCCGCCGCAACTCTCGCGTCTAAGGCAGGGCAGCCTTACTGATGAGTCCAAGGAAGCATACCCGGGACGAAACGCAACCATCTCAAGGCTCATTGGCGTGCCGACTCACAAATACCTCGCAAATACCAAAATATTATCAAATATATAAATTCAATTCTCAACAAAATATTTATTTCTCATACGTATAATTATTTATTAGTGTCAACTATGAATTTATTTCTGTTAATTAAATATAAAATATTGTGTCAAGTTTATGTTTACTTTTTGGAATTAAATCTAAAATTAAATCGTTCAAATAAATTATTTAATTGATTCAATTCTACATTTAACTGTCGTATATCAATTCTAGGATTTAATTGAAGGAATTAAGGTTACAATTCAACGAACTAAACCTTTTCCTCAGTGAAGGTATTGGAATCATGCAAAAAATCGGGTAGTGAGTTTTTAGTGGATGAGCACGAATTAGGGTCCTTACAACTCATTTTTGATAGTTTCACGATGATGTCTGTATGTATGTGTGTGTGTGTGTGTGTGTGTGTGTGTGTGTGTGTGTGTATGTGTGTAGTTACGTGGTCAGGGCCGGATTTTTGTCAGTCGGATAACTCAAATACGAATTACCCAAAAATTTTGATATTTGGTATTTTACAATTGTGTACGAATAGGAAGAGCTCATTAGATTTTGATACAAATATCTTCACCGGAAGTGATATTTTTTGAAGATTGAAAAGATTAAGTGTCAAAAATTTCTATAAATTTGGATAAATATAGTACTTATTTGTAATAAGAATAAGAGGAAAAGTTATTTGCAATTTACGTTATAAAAAAATTGTCTTTATCTGGTAGCATTAAAGAACTGCAGTAAAAATTAAAAAATAAATTTATCAAATAAAACGTTGAAATCTTGTATTCCATGTTCGGTTGATTTTGTTTCTGCGTAAAAAATATTGACAGGTGAGACGGGTGACAAGTAGGCATACTAGCGCTATTTAAGTCATATAAGTAAGCTATTAAATAATGTAGTAACTGAACGGAGGATGGCTTCAACACAGAAGAGTTTTCGTGGGAATGAATCTTTTGATTCAGGTGATATACTAATTTCTGTGTTTGGATATTTTAGATTTTTATTTGTATATTTTAAATGGGCACCGGATTGTAAGTATACATTTCTGTTTAAAGTCTAGATATGGCGGAAGGTTGTGTGATGGCCACGTCAGATTTTTAAGTTATCGTGGACGAAAAATCGTCACACATTTTTGTTAATTAATAAAAATGTTTCGTCATTAAGTATACCTACCTATATCTTACTAAACTTGTTAATAACTGTTACATAATTTTAGGAATAGGTATTATTTTTATTAAATAATATCTAATTGATTTATGTAGATCAAAGTAAAGATTTTATGTTTAAACATGTAAGTTTGTATACATTTATTGTTTGTTTATCATGGGAATATTACTTAAAATTTTATAGTATTTTAATTTTTTTTCCAAATAAGTTTTTTTTAAATACAACTTTTTTGTGAAAGATCCCATTTATGATCTGGGCCTGATATTTCAGCATCATTAGCATCTAAAAATGCGTCACGAACAAGAGGTGAAATTTTTTTGAGAATAATTGTCTCGACGAGACTCTCGGCGAGACTTGATACTAGGGGTCAGAACCCCCCCCCCCCCCCCATTATATTAGCTTATTTAAAAAAAATACTATTATTACAATAAATAATTTATTATATTTTTATTTTATTTTTGATAAAAATACCCAATTTTACTAATGACTAATCTTTTCAAATAAAAGAATACGTTCAGATATTCTTTCGGCCATAATATTTCGGCGCCAAATGAACATTCAAATTGTGTACTAAATCGGGTAATACCATCGTCATATAGGTATGGATTGCTCGCGCGCATGGCAATGCTAATCGTGGATACCATAATACAGCCCTGCGCGCAACAATGCTGGCATGAGGCCTCTTCGTTTTCCCTCGTGACATGGGCACGCAGTTGTTCTACTATTCTGTTAAAGTTGAACAGCTTCCACTTGTGTATTTATTTATAAATTATAAATTTTAATTTACTACAAGTACAAAAAAAAATTGTAAGTAATAGTATTTTGTGCACATAGGGAGGGAAGCGTGCTATTACTCCCGCGGGCGAAGCGGCGGTCCGAGCGAGGGCGCCAGCTTCGCTCAAGGGTGTAATAGCTATTACTCCCGCGGGCGAAGCGGCGGCCCGAGCGAGGGCGCCGGCTTCGCCCAAGGGAGGAATAGCCTTTCCTCCCGTGGGACACACAATATTTTACGTCATGAGGGCCTCGAAATCACCTTTCTTGCAAGCGGGAGAAAACACTGTTTTCCTCCCGCCAGTACCGGGAAGAAAACAGTGTTTTCCTCCCGCTCGGGAGGAAAGCAAGTACGGTCCTCCCGAGTGGGAGGGAAAACTCGCTTCCCTCCCTCCATTAGCAAGAGGAAAACACTGCTTTCCTCCCCCGAGTGACGTAAAATATTTACCAATCTAGATTTGCGTTACATACGATATATTTAGTAAATAATTTATATTTTAGTGCAATCTACAGTATGGCAGACGATAAAAGAAAATTGAAATCCACTTCTTTGACTGATTTTTAAAAAAATTCCCTTGATTCCTTACTATAGTATATTTTATTTTATATTCTTTCCAAATAATAACCAAATTATATAATAATTATAGAATGGAATCTTATAAACAAGTAGATATCTTATATTACAAGAAGAGTTAGACGCTTACAAAAATTCTGAATAAAACTTACTTCAGATCGATGAAAACTATTTATTAGCCACAAGTACACTCGAGGAAAATGAAAACGAACCACTTGAAAATGCACCAAAAATGACAAAATTTCAAAGTGCGATATCTCGGCTGTATTTTGACGAAATTGGATGAATCTTCGAGTTCTGAAAATGTTGAAGTCTTATCTTTAATGTGATGATAGCCAATGTGATAAAAAATCCATTTCACCCCCTCTCACCCCCGTAAGAAAAACAAATGTACCTGATGTTCAAAAAGGTCCAACTTTGGCAACTCATACGCAGTGCCAAAAAATATTGGCTGTACCAAATATTTTTAAAACACATAAAAATTCAATAATCAGATTATTATCTTGTCTATTCTTTGAACTCCGTCCATTCTATATTTTGTAAATTTATGTATTTTCAAAGAATTTTTACTCTCAACTTTAATTAGCTCTTAAGTTGTAAATTTTTTTAAATTACGTGTAAATAAAAACTACCAATTCGTGCCCAGTGTACCAATATTGAAACAATTTTATTATAAGGTATGTAATTTGTTATCAACAAATATAGTTTAAAATTGGCACCACATATGTATACTTCAAATACTAAAACACATTTTAATTAATTGGTTGCGGTCAATTCACATGTATAAAACACACATTTTTAAAGTTAAATAATTTTATAGAAAAGTTAAAAATAGCAGCTTTGAATATTTCACGTCATAGTGACAAACAGTGACATCAACTTCATGAACATCATAATCACTGGTGATGAGTCCTGGGTGTACGGGTACGACCCGGAAGCCAAAGCCTAGTCGTCACAGTGGAAGCAATGAAAATGCGACGAGAGCACTAAACACTACCTCACTCAAATGCTATATATATATATATATATATATATATATATATATATATATATATATATATATATATATATATATATATATATATGTATAGATCTCGGTACCTATAGATTATAAATTTTTAAATAATCATATTTACATAATATGCAAGAGTTTTAAAGGTACAACAGTAAAATATGAACAGAATAATAATTATAATCGTCATAGATATGTATTTACCAAGTAAAACAGTTATATGCATATCTGGGGTTTTAGTATGAGAATTGTAAACAACAAACTATTAAAAACTAAGTAAATAATGAAACATTCCTTTAAAATTTAAAACTGCGACTTCATGTAAAATACATTTCTATATTTAGATTATACGACTTGAATTCATAAAGTTTTCTTTTACTTCTGAAGTTGTTAAAGCTATATCTACGTCAGTTCGTACGTTTAATGTGTACATAGGCAAAGGGACAAATTAAATGTGTTCTGAATAGTACCTGTGTGCGTGTATAAATATTTTTGTTTATTAGGGATATTTCGGGATATTTGAACAAATATCTTCGCTTATTTAGATTAGGTAGGTATACGGCAGTGGTGTATTTATTGGCCAGTACGCTCATAAAACAACATCGAATATAGGATTTCGAGTAAAGGAAGGAAGGGTTGCATGTTGCGTGGCTGTTTAAAAATTATAAAAATTATTTTTTGTCCCGACAAAATATTCCCAACATATACTTAGTTCCTGAACAAAATATCCCCAAATAAAATGATCCCAACAAAATATTCCCAACAAAATGTTCCCGGCAAAATGTTTCCAATAAAATATTCCCAACATATTATTCTTGAACATTTTATTTAAAAAAAAATGGTCCCAACAAAATATTGTGAAAAATATATGTTTCAATCAATTCAAGTTACATTTTAGGAAAATATTTATTTATTAATATTTAAAAAATTAAAATATTACATACCTATATAGTTCATTAGACAGGCCAGAGTATAAATATTTTTACAAAATTTATTACACAAATTGAAAAAAATACTTAGGTAATGTTTATGTTTGCAACACAAAACACACATTTTGTCCAAAATTTAATATACTTAGATACGTACGCATGTGCATGCTCTTTTCAGCTCTTCTATTTTATTTTTTATTTATCTTTGATGGTAACAAGTCTACAGGATTAACTCCCAAATACAGAATGGTAGACGATATTATAGTGGAATCCAACCACAAAAATAAAACTAAGATTTCACTATATTTTCTCAGATAAAAACTTAAAATTTCAGGATAACCAAGGCCCTCAATTTTTTTTGTCATATATATGTATCTTACAGAAACATATGTAAGAAATTCAATGTCGGAAACCGAAAGCCGATATCTTGATCCGTTATAAAATTACAGTTAATTTAACACAGTAAACAAAAAAAACTAAAATTTCATTTTTTTTCTCTTGGAAAAGAAGGTTCAATCTCAACTATTGTGCTAAACTAAAGTGAAAAGTGATAACATATAAAGAGTAGGTATTTGAATTTTTTTTTATGTATCACTGCCCCTGAACATTTAACTTTATCAATGAATAATGTATAATTATTTTTCGTAAAATGTGAAAACACATTATACGACCATTCTTAATAACAGACAAGCCACATAAAGTATGTGTAAATGTACCATCAAGGTTCATCATCTTGAAATAATTACGATATTGAAATTGAAAATTTGCGATAATTAGTTATTAACATAAAACTTATGCAGTTATTTTTATTTAATTCTTGTGTATAATATTCTATTGAATCTGGATTCAATACGTTGCATAAATTTGTAGTTTTATGTAGGTATTGTATATGTTAAGAGTTGTTAATTAAATACGAAGCGCGCCTAAACTAGATTTTAATGACATAGACAAAATAAACTAGATTACCTACTTTTCCCGTATTTATGATGCCTACTGTTAGATCAAATATCAAGCAGACCTGGAAGCGATAACCTTGTCGTAAGGCTTAAGGAACTAGTTGGCGAGCTCAAAATCACGTTTAACTCTGGAAGCAAAGAAAACATAAGCAAACATGCTTAGTGAGGAGCAGTAACACGCTGGTGGAACACTTCCACCTCAGACTCTCACATCACACATCATACCACATTCAAACATTCGTATCTCGTTGGCGACCTGGTTAGGGCCACTCCAGCCCCACGGCTGCTTGCTGCACCGTTGGCGATCTGACAAGGATCACTACAGCCCATAGCTGCTCGCTGCATCGTTGGCGGCCAGTCACGGTCCACTACAGTCCAAAGCTGCTCGCTGCATCGTTGGCGGCCAACCACGGTCCGCGTACCCAATGTATCAACACTTATCACACTCTACACATCATGGACACACACGGCTCAACTCACCAGGCCTGATCAACACGGATCTATTTCACATAACCATATACACTATACTGATTTATGATCTGTTCTTCTCGAACACTACCATTAAACTGAAATCTAAGAGGCTAGCTAATGAGTTTTATTGTCTCAAGAGTTATCTAATTGTTTGTAGTACTCTTATTAAAATAACATCTCGTAACATATATTGTTATTTTTTAAAATTAATATATACCTACGTTGTAATACACCATTTTCAAATAATTTGAACAAAGAAAAATGGATATACTTGACATTATGCCTACTTCTGCCTAATTTGACAACTAAATCGAGCTGAAACATGTCACATAGACGCGTCAGAAATGACACCGCATTCTTTCAAATTTTTTTACAAAAATATTTAATGGGTCTCTTAGAATATGAAGGATAAATAAATGCGCCGCATGCGATATTTTTTTGTTCAAGGTCAAATATTTTAAAACTAAAAGTTACATGTTTTCAAGAACATTGAAGCTGCATATTTTTCCTTTTTAAATGTGGAACAATACATTAAATTCTTTCCCAGTCTTTAATTCACATAGGAAAGCAAAATTTGAACACAAATTTGAAAATGTTTTATTTTATAAAACACACCTTCAAACGCAAAATCGTTTAAATAAATAAAATTCCATAATACCGATATATATATATATATATATATATATATATATATATATATATATATATATATATATATATATATATATATATATATATATATATATATATATATATATATATATATGTCGGAGTAAGAGCGGAGCGGACCACAGATGATCAGTTACGTGAACAACAAAACTACTAAAAGCGCAATTAATGGAATAGTTAACTAATCTAAACACCAAATAAATCACACATTCACCACTTATGTCATGAACCAGTTAAACGTGATCTACAAACTATGACGATAAGGAATGGTGGAAATTCCTGGGCACGTGCTACTCGCATCAGAGCATATTCTAGACTGCCGATCTCCGGCTCATTCCACACCTAGCACGTAATCCCAGACTTCGCCCAAGTGTACTAATAATAATAACGTAATCGAACAAACAAACACGATCATAACTTCATTAGCACACTTGCATTCCTATCATTAATTATTATTACAATCAACATGATTGCTAACCCCGACACGGCCAACCTGACATATCACACGTCCTCGTGTGATGCTTCTGAAAAGAGAATCTGATTCAAACAGTATCAATATCAGCTCGGCCTCCCTGACCTATATCTCAAATCTAAGAAAAACCATGAAACTCATCTATCCAGCAACTGTTAACGGTTAACAAGCTAAAGTAAGACGTAGGAGGTAGTGACAATCTAAACTGACAATCTAAACTGTCTGTATGCCATATCTCTATTTCCAATTACTATCCAATTCATTATTTCAATTTCTAACAAATCACTTAGTCTCACCGAGACCTTTAAACTGTTCGGAGTCACCTCAGTGCACTCACGTTGGAAGCCACCTCAGTGCACTTCATCGTTGGGAGCCACCTCAGTGCACTCACGTTGGAACCCACCTCTGTGCAGTTCATTGTTGGGAGCCACCTCAGTGCACTCACGTTGGAAGCCACCTCAGTGCACTTCATCGTTGGGAGCCACCTCAGTGCACTCACGTTGGAACCCACCTCAGTGCAGTTCATTGTTGGGAGCCACCTCAGTGCACTCACGTTGGAAGCCACCTCAGTGCACTTCATCGTTGGGAGCCACCTCAGTGCACTCACGTTGGAACCCACCTCAGTGCAGTTCATTGTTGGGAGCCACCTCAGTGCACTCACGTTGGAAGCCACCTCAGTGCACTTCATCGTTGGGAGCCACCTCAGTGCACTCACGTTGGGAGCCACCTCAGTGCACTCACGTTGGAACCCACCTCCGTGCAGTTCATTGTTGGGAGCGACCTCAGTGCACTCACGTTGGAAGCCACCTCAGTGCACTTCATCTTCTCACAGACTCAGGGCATCAACCACAGTGCCAGACGCAAAACCAAAATTCCATCACAACGACGCTTAACCCCAAAGGGGGAAGGCCAATCACCACTTCACAGCATATGCTACCACAACTGTGGTACATAGCCAATCAACTAGACTCTCTACTTAATTACTTTTTGTTTACGTTTACTACTCTGATCTATTTTACTCGCTTGGCATTTAGACATCTTTCTTACAACCACACATTTGTTGTACTAACGGTTTATCTTTCACTTTAGCAATGTCAACTACCAAAAGGAAACATTTCTTCCGGGACTTCCGTATAACTTCAAAAGTTCAGGGACGGTGTTACCCATTTACCACTTAAGGCACTACTGTATAACTTCAAAAGTTCAGTGACAGCGTCTACCAAAAGGAAACATTTCTTTTAGCAAGTTAATAGTAAAATATCTCTTAACAGTCATAACTCCTGACCACATCCCAAGCCAAACTCGTGGATGCTCAAGAGCTGTCGTATGCCGTTTACCTGAATGAAGACATAAAAGCTCGAATCTGTAATTTTCAAGAATTCTCGTTATTTGCTAAGGCTCTTTAACTTTCGGTGATAATTTACAATTTCGTTCTCTGGCAGATTTTACTACGTACGACCCAACTGTTAGGCTCGGACCCTTAACTCTTTTAATGTCAAACCTAGTTTTGCTTGTTATTACTTGCAAACACATTCGTTAGTAAGCTAATTCGCGGTCAGCTTGCAAATTTGTCGGATGGAGTATGCTTATGTTAAGATTCAGTTCTTCGGAGAAAATACCCGAGCCTGATCCTGTTCACCATTACTCGTTAGTTCAGCATGAAACAATCACAAATTTGGCTTGTAGTAAAGAAACATAAGAACTAGAAAAAGAGAATAATTTAACAGTCGCTATTATACTCAGGAAAAACTCATGAAACGATGTTTAATGGACGGTGCTTAATGGACTGTGAAATTTCTAGAAAGTAATTTTTGGCAATACCATGCAGGGTCTATTTCACTGGCGAAAGCATTGGCTTTGGACTACAAGGCGAAGTGTATAATCCTGCGTAGCTAATACATCGGCCTTGATAAACCTCCAGAGCCGCTATGAATGTAGTGCGCATTGCACATGTTACTGCTAAGAAAGTTGAACTTTGAAACATGATTTTACAAATTATTACAAGTCTCGATCTAACTCCAAAATCATAGCGCGTTAATCTGATGAGTATTACAGTTCGAACCTAATTCATAAAATGCAGTGATATAATGACATTATGGACTTGTCAAAATACACGATATTATTCACTAGTACCTACAGCATAATCACGAACACAATTGGATACTAAGCGCGTCAAAACCCTCGTCTATAGAGGTAAATACCTAAACGAACAAACTCTCAACTTCCACATACCATTCTTATCAATTTGATTATTCGTAGTATGACACTAAATTGCTATCTAAGGAACAGAGGTAATTCTACTTGAACTTTGTTGGAATTAATATTTACAGGCAATTCAATTCTCTACAAATTTTATTAAGGAGATAATTAGAGATCTCTTGAAACATCTCTATTTTCCACACCGGTCAATCACTCGAAAAAGTAGCTCTTGCATTCAACATTAAAATCAACAGCTTGTAACAAAGCTCATCATCTAAGAACTTTAAATGTTTGACTTTATTTAACGTGACAATATGTGACAAATCACTAATGATAATTAACTTACAGCTATCAGTGAAATGCTGAAATAATTTTATAACATTGGCGAAACTAAGTAATTCGTGCTCATATAAGATTTATAAAGTTTCAGGTATGAATGTCCGTTTGACGCACATAGTCCAAGTTAAACCTAATTCAATAACATCAAATTCACATGTCAGAATAAATGTAATTTTCGTACAAAATTTTAAAGAGCAGTTCATCTATGAAGTAAATTCATGATCTAAGAGAGATTTCTGAAACTAAAGGGTTAAACTCTTTCAGGAGGGTCAGTTTATAAAACGATTGGGCAGTCAATACCTCTATCTTACAAGAATTTAGTTTTAACTTACTGTCTGCCTTGCTTATAAAAGGAACTGTACCTGATCTTTAGTAACAGAGGTCATAACGAATAACTAACATAGGTTAACACCTCTGAAAACAACAAACGTAGTATTTGGGACAATCTCTAACTGGATCGGTAATAAACAAAAGCCATCTAAATATGAAACAACATAATTACAAGATTATTTAATGCCTTTGATCTTTCATGTCACTAATAAATTCTAATCTGCTACAAAGTGTATTACGAAATCACATTATCTAAATTCTTTCTCAATATTCAAATAGAAATACTTCCTTCAATTAACGAACATTTAGCCTTGCAATTATTATGAAATTAAAAGACTCACCAGACTCACAGAGTTATCAATTCGACTCGTCACTCTGCGGGCGCAATGCTATAACTACCACCTACCTTACCGCTGTTACTATACTATCAACTACCTCCGCTATGCAAATACAACTCTAGATGCAAGTACACTAAGTTCTGTTTCCGTGTTCAATATGTTCAGATCCCACTTCTGATGTCGGAGTAAGAGCGGAGCGGACCATAGATGATCAGTTACGTGAACAACAAAACTACTAAAAGCGCAATTAATGGAATAGTTAACTAATCTAAACACCAAATAAATCACACATTCACCACTCATGTCATGAACCAGTTAAACGTGATCTACAAACTATGACGATAAGGAATGGTGGCAATTCCTGGGCACGTGCTACTCGCATCAGAGCATATTCAAGACTGCCGATCTCCGGCTCATTCCACACCTAGCACGTAATCTCAGACTTCGCCCAAGTGTACTAATAATAATAACGTAATCGAACAAACAAACACGATCATAACTTCATTAGCACACTTGCATTCCTATCATTAATTATTATTACAATCAACATATATATATATATATATATATATATATATATATATATATATATATATATATTGGTATAACAATAATACAAATTAATCTAGAAGAAAACAAATTTATTTTGTGTTATTGTTATGTATTGTTATTCATTGTTGTACTTGCTTTTGGATTAAAATAATTTATATTTTAATAATTTTTTGTTTAAACATACGTTGCAATACATCGTTGAAAAGAAAAAAAAACGCTATTCAACCATGTGAAAATCCAATACGGCGCTCATTTAAAATAGGGAAGTTACTATTAATATCTTAGAAACCGCCATCTTGAATTTTATTCTGACATCATTTTTGAGTTTCTCTCATCAAATCATGTAACTTTTATACGAAATATTTTTTACATCTTTTATAATTACGGAGTAATTTCCTTTTTTTTAAAATCGCGATTTTCAGTTTCAGTTTCAAACTGTTTGGAAATTTAAATGTTTCTCAACGGAATCTAAATAAGCCCTAAAATTTGCACAACATTGCCCATTTAACCGACCTCGTAGCTCCTATAGTTTTCGAGATCCCAATGGTGACCCAATCAATTTGGGACAGCCTGTATATATATATATATATATATATATATATATATATATATATATATATATATATATATATATATATATATATATATATATATATATATATATATATATATATATATATAGTGTTTCGATACCTCTGCACGAAACTTCAATGACATATATATTTTGATATACTGATTATAGAACAAAAAGAATTTTTTAGAAATTCGCAAAAATAAGGGTAGTGTACTCGTTGCAAACATTTTTAGTGCCACTGGTTTGATGCTACATTTAATTATTTAAAAAACTAATTAAATTAAAGGTATTATGTAATTTTCAGTAAAAAGTGAATGTTTTGATTATTAGGGTAGGTCAAGGAAAAAACAAAGTTTAGGATATCTTTTTTTTTAAATTTCATCAAAATAAATAGTCCAGGAACCAGGGTCCATTTTTGCACTTGATTACTATCAAGCTAATTTTCCGTGAGTAGCTTCATTTTGATGAGACGCCCAACAATTTCCTGTACGAAAACTCGATTGTGGTAGGTAATGGGGTAGCAGGGATAAAATATGTTGATTTGATGATTCTCAAAAATTTATTACTAACTCTGCTTTTTTTGTTAAATCTGGTGATAATTATCTAAATTATTCGAAAAAATATTTGTCCTACAAAATGTATGGTTTGATCAATGAGTCCCCTCCTTCCAACATGTACCGATAATGAGGTCATCAAAAATGATTACTAACCAGCTGATTTTTTTTTTTACTTAGTTCATATTTATATAATTTAACAGTCATATTGTCCTACAAATTGCGTGGTACGTTATCCCGGTCCTACGCTCAAAAGTAGTAGTACAGATCCTTGATGTAAAAATAATTACTATCAAGCTAAATCTTCGTGAATAGCTTCGTTTCGATGAGACGTCCAACAATTTCCTGTGCGAAAATTCTCGATTGTGGTAGCTAACAGAGGTAGCAAGGATAAAATATGTCGATTTGATGATTCTCAAAAATTTACTACTAACTGGGTTTTTTTTGTTAAATCTCAAGATAATTATCTAAATTATTTGAAAAAATATTTGTCCTACAAAATGTATGGTTTGATCAAAGAGTCCCCCTCCTTCGAATATGTATCGATAACGAAGTCATTAAAAATGATTACTAACCAGCTGATTTTTTTTTTTTACTTAGTTCATATTTATATAATTTTACAGTCACATTGTCCTACAAATTGCGTGGTACGTTATCCCGGTCCTACGCTCAAAAGTAGTAGTACAGATCGTTGATGTAAAAATAATTACTATATAAATCGCAACTACCATAGACGTCAACGATGTGTGATTGTTATGTTATGAAGATTTATCAGATGAATCTGATGAAGATTTTTTTTTTTAATATGCAAATACACAAATTTTTGGACCTAGTTTACTAAAAAATAGTTATTTAAATTTTAAAAAAGATGTTTTCACTGTATCTTATGTTACAAATAGGAAAACGAAAAAATGACAATTCTTGTCGGACTAGTGATACATACCTGTTTTCTTGTAGGACATTGTTTCATTTGGGCAGAGAACACACTAACCTATTATGTAATATTTTTATCCTACAGTTAGTAATGAGAAAAATGGTCTTGTGGTATTAACAATTTCTGAGCGTAGGACCGGGATAACGTACCACGCAATTTGTAGGACAATATGACTGTTAAATTATATAAATATGAACTAAGTAAAAAAAAATCAGCTGGTTAGTAATCATTTTTGATAACCTCGTTATCGATACATGTTGGAAGGAAGGGACTCTTTGATCAAACCATACATTTTGTAGGACAAATATTTTTCGAATAATTTAGATAATTATCACCAGATTTAACAAAAAAAGCAGAGTTAGTAATAAATTTTTGAGAATTATCATATCAACATATTTTATCCCTGCTACTCCTATTACAATCGAGTTTTCGTACAGGAAATTGTTGGGCGTCTCATCAAAATGAAGCTACTGACGGAAAATTAGCTTGATAGTAATCAAGTGCAAAAATGGACCCTGGCTCCTGGACTAAAACTACAACAACTCATTGTTATAAAAATTGTTCAAAATTATTTCCTCCTGCAGCTATACAAAATGCAGCACGTTGTATCAAACACACACTACACGCCCGATGCAATGAAGTTTTCAGTACGTTGCCGCAATTCTTCGACTGTTTCTGGTTCATTTTGATTGTCATACACTAGAGATTTTAAATGTCCCCATAAATAAAAATCTGACGTGGACACCACATGACTTCCTTGTACGCCTTGTGTGTTCATACTTTTCTTAATAACTAAAATGTAGAATAATATAAAAAATTCTTTTAACTTATTATACTAGTATACTCACAAATATATTTTAGTCATTTTATTTAAACTGCAGAAGAAGATATAAAGCATATTTTACTATTGTCACTGTCATGTCATAATCATTTAAATTTTACGTAGTAACAAATGTTAATCGATCATGGACTACAAGATAAAGAAATACTAAATTAAAAATATATACTTTAATTATTCCTAAATGATACCAGATACAAAAATATTTATAAAATACCGATTTTAGGTAATAATCACATAATCTTTCATTTAAAATAAAAAAATTTGTGTTAAATTAAATATTTATCGAAATATTTTTAAAAAGTACTACTTCCGGTTTATAGATTGAAACCAAAAATAGGAGGTGCACAACTAGATGCTATAACAGTCCTAAATACAAAATTTCAACTTTCTACGTCTAACCGTATTTGAGTTATGCGACACACATACGTCCGTACGTACAGACGTCACGACGAAACTAGTCATAATGGATTCAGAAAAGGTCAAAACGGATATTTCCATCAAAATCTGAAAACCGAAATTTTTCGCGATTACAATACTTCCTTATTACTCCGTACAAGGAAGTAAAAATCCAATGGATTAAGATCTGGTGACCTAGGAGGCCATGATACAGGTCCACCGCGACCTATCTATCTACCTTCAAACACTTCATTTAAATCAGAGGTTCCCAAACTTGTTTTTCTCGTAGACCACTTTCAAAATTTTACTGGTTTCGGTGGACCCCCTGCTGCTACAAAACTCGTCAAAAATGTGAAGATTAGAGCTAACGATGGAAATTTGCATCGCGGCTGATCTAAATTCGGAGTGGTAAAAAATATACTACTCAAAAAAATTAAGGGAGGTGTTAAAAAAGGAGATTAATGCTAAATAAACAGGCTATGACGGCCTAACTGAAAAAAATTTGAAACCCGTGGACAAAAAAAAAGAAGCAAAAAATTTGCTATATTATTTTTCGCGCTATCTGTTAGGATTGCATGAAAACCGCAGCTCCTAAAAAAATTTTAGCCAAAAAATCTAAAAATTAGAATCTTAAAGCTTCAAAATGCTTTTTAAAAATCTCAATATGACCATTTTTTTACCGAAATACAGCTTGACAAAAATCACCGAAAAATGTAGAATTTTCTTTGCTCTCTTAATTTTTTAAAGTAGTGTATTATCTGCCTACATTGATAGGTAAAGCCATGCTAACATTTAATATCGAAATCAGATAAATTTTCGTGGACCCCCACTTACAAATTTGTGAACCCCCATATTTTTTTCACGCCAACGTAGATCCCCGTCGAGTTTCCACTTTGGAAATCACTGATTTAAATGTTGCCGAACATTTCTTGTAAAATACGGTGGTGCACCGTCATGCATGAACCAAGCTTGTTGACGCACATTTAAAGGAACATCTTTCAATAATTCCGGTAAATTATTTTGAAGAAAATGTAAATAATTATTTCCGTTCATTCTGTTTGGTAGTATGTAGGATCCAATTAATGTACCATTTACTATTCCTGCCCCAACATTTAAAGAAAATCTATGTTGAAAACTACTTCCCACAACAATATGCGGATTTTCTTGAGACCAACAATGAGCATTATGAATATTGTGAATTCCATCTCGTGTAAAAATTGCTTCATCACTAAATATTATTTTTGACGTAAAATTAGCATTTACAGCATTTTGTTCTAACAACCACTCACAAAATGTCACTCTGAGAGGATGATCTCGTGGAATTACTGCATGAACTCTTTGGAAATGAAAGGGATGAAAATTATAATCTTTAAGAATTCTCCAAACTGAACAATGAGACACTTCACCCATAACACGAGATATTCTTCGCGTACTGACTGTAGGTTCAGCGGCCACAATTTCCAAATCTTCATTTTCAACATCGTTTCGTAATCTTTGGCGACCGCCACCTCGTCCCGCATTTCTGTGTAAGGTTCTCTCATCACGAAGACGTTGTGTGATCCTCACAAACATTTGGCGATGTGGATGACGTCTTTGAGGATAACGCTGTGCATAGATTCGCGCTGCTAATTCGGAATTTTGTGCCGCTTCTCCATACACTAACAGCATATCCACTAATTCACTATTGCTATACATTTTTTCAAATTTTTCCCACAACACCTTACCCTTTTAATACTGTATACGAAATCAGACTAGGAACACAAATAGAAAAGCAAATTTTGTTTAAAAATCATTACGTAATAAGACCAGGTACCTACATAATAAGTAATTAATAAATGATTATTTGTAGGCAGTTCATACTTTTATTTCATTAATAACATAATAATTATAAACAATGTAATGTACTATTAATCCAGTGAAACTTAAAATGTTCGCAACGAGTACCTACACTACCCTTATTTTTGCGAATTTCGAAAAAATTATTTTTGTTCTATAATCACAATCAGTATATCAAATTATACAGGCTGAGTCATCGAAATGCCCGTCGTCGATATCTCCCTTGTTAAAAATACAGCATAAATTTATTAACAGAATTTTTCGTCGACTCAAGGAGCATAACTTAAAACTATTTTCACATATGCATAACGACTTGGCAATAATTGTTCTTCTTTGTTTAAATGAAACACCCTATATATTTTTATATAGTTTGAATTGTATTTTATTTACCTATACGAACATATAAATTTCATTTTAGTTTTCCGCGGCGTTGTAAAGTTATTCAATTTTTTCTCTAAAAAAAGCCGAATACACGTATTGTTTTATAAAGGCGTATTGAAGTTATTTTAATAGTAGAAATTATGAATTTTTTTTTCTGTACAACTGTAACTATACTCTTTGTTCTGAGATAACTTTTTTTAAATGTTATTATACAGGCTGTCCAATACAGAGAATCAAATTTACTCAAGTTCAAATGGCTATAACTCGTCATTTTCAAATGGAACACCCTATATTTTATTATTCTGTTGTGTGTATTTTTGCATCTTGTTATGTTATAAAAGGTATCCTATGCCTAAAAACATTAATTTAATTAATTTCGAAATTAATGTTTTTAGGCATAGGACACCTTTTATAACATAAGAAGATGCAAAAATACACACAACAGAATAATAAAATATAGGCTGTTCCATTTGAAAATGACGAGTTATAGCCATTTGAAATTGAGTAAATTTGATTCTCTGTATTGGGCAGCCTGTATAATAACATTTAAAAAAATATATGTCAGAACAAAGAGTATAGTTACAGTTGTACAGAAAAAAAATTTCATAATTTTTACTATTAAAATAACTTCAGTACGGCTTTATAAAACAATACGTGTATTCGGCTTTTTTTAGAGAAAAAATTGAATAACTTGGCAACGCCGCGGAAAACTAAAATGAAATTTATATGTTCGTATAGGTAAATAAAATACAATTCAAAAAACCAACGAACAATTATTGCTAAGTCGTTATGCAACATCCTGTATATGTGAAAATAATTTTAAGTTATGCTCCTTGAGTCGACGAAAAATTCTGTTAATAAATTTAAGCTGTATTTTTAACAACAAGGGAGATATCGACGACGGACATTTCGATGACTCACCTGTATATGTCATTAAAGTTTCGTGCAGAGGTATAGAAACACCTTGTATATATATATATATATATATATATATATATATATATATATATATATATATATATATATATATATATATATATATCATTACTATGTACTCGTATGCTATTGTAATTAATGTAGGTACATTATATAGTAATATAAATAAAGAATAATTCTCACTTTGGTTGGCATAATTGATAACCGAAACACATGTTTTTCATTAATTATGACATGTACCTTACATAATTTTTAAAATCACGATTAACGGGCCGCGGGTTCCAAAAATTAACTGGCCCTTAGGCACGTGACTTCTGTGCTTGAGCCTAGGTTAGGCCATGATATTATACTGAATCTATACAGGAGTTTACTAAAAACTTTTTTTAAGGTAAATTTTTCTGTCTACTTTCTTTTATTAATGTCATACTTAATCATTAATACCTAGAGCTTCATCCTTTATGTTTTCATAACTTATTTAAAAAATACTTTACAAAACATTAGTGACAATAAATATGGAACTTGATCCCATTACAGCTGATGAAACATGACATCAGTCACGTTAAACACATTTTAAACTACTTTACAATTCCAAAAACGGATGAATTCTAGAACAAATCAAAGACATTCTTTCAATTTCTTCGAAAACTATCTTACATTTTAGTATATCAGCTAATAAATTAATATGAACCTAATAAACAACACTCAAGTCTTTAAAACACATTTAAGCATTTCAAGATCACATAAAACATTTATAAAACAAATCTCTCAGTGTTTCAGTGACAGTTTAAAGACAGAGCGCGATTTACGGCTCGATTACAATAAATCGTGTCTCTTTAACCGTGTTTAAAATTCTCATCGTGTCGATGAAAGAATCGAAATGGCCTCGGCATCGAGACGTTTTTTCAAAGCGACGACACCAACGAAGGAATCCAGATCTGCTGTTTTGGATTCCAGGAGTGCTTTGCACTTAAACTTTACCGGATCAAAGTTTATACGTACGAAAGAACACGGAAAGAAACAATTTTAATTAATTTTGAGATCTTAAAACGTAGGAATATAACTGGAATTGAACAATTAAAGTTAGTATGGAATAAAGTTTGATCAGAAAAATGTTAAATGAAATAGGAATTTCAAGAAGAACGTTATTGATTTTTGGTACCTTTTTTTTCTTTTATTAGAAGATAATTATTTTGCCATCCAATAATTATTATTAATTTTCAGTTATAAACTATTTTATACTTTGATTTTACATCTTTTTTTAATTTAATGCTTTGAATTTCTTAGAAAGAGAAGCGCCTTAATCAAAATAATTTAAACTATATGGAAAAATAATTCTTATACAAATATTTTAATACGATGTAGGTATACAGGGTGTCTATTTAACTCGGGCCACTATAGGTAATTCCTAAACTAGAACAGATACGAATTCGATTAAATTAGACAAAAGTTGCCTTATCAGTAGGCCATTCCAGTGATGTATTTGTGTATCCAAATATATGCACAGGTAGCTATGGCATCATTAAAAGGAGTATTTTTTTCTTTTTTCAACTGTATGTAATTTTCATCATTTATTTTTAAATTAATGTTTTATTTACACAAAACCTAATACACTTAATTCTAATGGCACTTATTAAACTAGGCTTTAATGAAAACAATTTAAAACGATTTATATTGTTTTAAACATTTTTCTCGTATTGCTGTATTGCTGTCAGTTTTTATATTGTTAAAAGTGATTTTTAGTGGGTACTGTTGGCATATTAAATTGTTTTTATCAAAGCTTACTTTAATAAGTGCCATTAGAATTAAGTGTATTAGGTTTTGTGTAAATAAAACATTAATGTAAAAAATAAATGATGAAAATTACATACAGTTGAAAAGGGAAAAAATACTTCTTTTAATGTTGCCATAGCTACCTGTGAATGACATTTAAAAAAATAAAACTTTTTGCTCTATCTAGTTACCTGTGCATATTTTTGGTTAAACAAATCACTGGAATGGCCTACTGATAAGGCAACTTTTATCTAATTTAATCGAAGTCGTATCTGTTCTAGTTTAGGAAATACCTATAGTGGCCAGAGTTAAATAGACACTCTGTATATACTTTATCTACGACTAATATAACATAAACATAAATGTGTGATGTTTGCTATATAATGCCATATATTAATCCCGAAGGGAATAATACCAGGGAATAATAGTCAGTATTCCCTTCTCTGCACTAATCAGAAATATACTTTGCCTGAATCAATTTCTCCGTGCAAATTATTTGTAAAAAAAACAATGCAATGTTTAATGATGTAACTATGGTAGGACAAGAATGAGATATCTTTAAATCATCCAGAGAAAAATAACTAGTGGCTATAGGCTAGTCAACATGTGTGAAAATAGAGAATTCCAGTTCAAGGGGTGTTAAAATTATGATCTTGGTGTCATTCGATTCGGAATGAGGCCTATAAAAAAAATTCAAAATGGCTTAACAATTTTGTCAAAAGTTATAAATAATATAGTGAAAATTAATAATCCTGTTCCAGCGAGGGGTAAACAAGTAAGTGTTTTTTCGTTCCACTTTTGTTCCATTTTCTGTATTACTGTGTCGATCTGTCACATTTTTATATTTATCAATTTTAATCAACCATTGTATTTTATATTTGTTACCTCTCGCCTCATATTCTATAAGAGAGGTATTGTAATGGATCAAAATTTTCGAGTATGAGTTTTTTGGTGGATACGCACGTTTCAGGATCTCTAGAATACAAATTTACTATTTTCACGATGATTTCTGTGTCTTGTGTGTGTGTGTGTGCCTCGGTGTGTGCGCGTGTGGATGTATGACCGTATGGACGTATGTGACGGGGGCGATCGCATTTCCCCCTTCCTTGAAAGTTTGTTTATGAAATCGTTGCTTGACAAATTACATATAAATAAATTTTAAAAGCCGTAGGCTGGGAAACCCCCATTATAGTTTACTTACATTATAGCACGTTTTTATACGTAATCATAATAATTAAATACATTTTTATATATGTGTCTAAGTCGTTGGATGGCAATACAGAAAATGGTACAAAAGTGGAACGAAAGAACACTTACTTGTTTACTCCCCGCTGGGACAGGATTATAAAGCTCAAGTAGAAAACCCTGGACAGGTAAAGTGCCACGAATCGACACTATTAGGGACGTAGCACGAATATGCACACCACGAAAGTACACGCAGCCGACTATACTACTAGTGGGATGGGTTATCTTTTCCGAATGGTATTGTTCAAGATCAAAAAGGGGACACTGAAGAGTTCATAATTAACAAAGGAGTGAGACAAGGCGATGCATTATCAGCGACACTGTTTAACCTAAGTATAGTATTGAGAAATATTAACAAAGGAACAGTTAGAACAAAATGGAGGCAAATAATAGCATATGCCGACGACATAGCGATTATAACGAAAAATAGAAAATTGACAAGAGAAACTTTGGAAGAAATAGTAATAGAAGGAGCCAAGATAGGTCTAAAAATAAACAAAAAACTATTGAACAATAAAAACCTTACTAAAACGACAAAGATGAGGATATATATAAGACAATAATAAGACCGATCACCATGTATGCTGCAGAAGTAATGACAATGACGAAGAAAAACGAGGAGGAGTTAAGGATAGTGGAAAGAAAAATAATAAGAGCAATACTAGGACCAATAAAAGTATCAGAGAACGAATACAGAGCGAGAATGAATCATGAAATAGAGCAAGAGATGGAAGGAGAGGATATAGTAAGAAAAATAAAACAACAGAGAGCAAAATGGCTGGGGCACGTACACAGAGCCGAAGAACAAGACCCAATAAAGACTATCCTAGAATGGAGCCCAGGAGGAAGAAGAAACAGAGGAAGACCAAGAACAACGTGGTTGAAAGAAGTAGAGGCAGACCTACGAGCAGCAGGCGTGACGAATTGGAAGCAGAAAACAGCAGACAGGAAAAATTGGAACGAATTAATTAAGAAGATATAGAATGAAGCAGGAACGGAGACTGATCCCCTCCCACATAAAGGATCTAGAAAGCTCCCTACGGAGCGGCGCAACTCCACAAGGAGTGCTAAGCCACCATATATATATTGTTCAAGATAATAGTATATTACATTACAAGTCATGAAAATGTTTCATTGCAGACGAGGAGGCGTTTGAAGAATGCGAGGATGCGCAGCGTCCGAGCATTTCTTCAAAGCCTCCGAGTCAAGCAAAGACATTTTTATGACGCGTGATGTATTCTATTTTTTTTAAATCGGCAATTAAGCTTAAAATTATAAAAAAATTAGGTTTGCATAAATCATCAGAGCTGTGACAAATCATCAGAGCTGTCACAAATTTTAGAAAAAGTTGTCATGACAAGTAAACAAAGTTGAAAGTAAAAATGACTAGGCATGAAAAATTTTCATGCCTAGTCATGAAAATCTTACTTTCATGCCGCAAATTAGTCTGGAAATGACGATTTTCATGCCGATTTTGAAAAAAATTATTCTTACTCGGTACCAGGGGAGTAAAATTGTTACTCATGCATGCGTGGACAAATAACGGGCCAATATTGCTTATATTATTATTTTATCACAGATTTGAATTTTCATGGTTTATGGTTAAATAGGTACCTTTAAATTTAAAATAATTTTTTTGTTAACATATACCTACCTTTTATTATTTTTAGCACCGGTAAAGATTAAAAAATATTGTGGATCAAAAATCGTGACTCTTTTGCGGTAACTATATTTTAAAAGTGTTGATAGTGTTGAAACTTAAAATAAAAAAACTTTTTTAAAATTCAAAAAACACTTATGGCCGTTTGCACCAATACGGTTTAAAAATTAAGCGGAGGTTTAATTTTAAACCATTTGCACGACACTTTAAGCCTCGGTTTAAGTGGCAGATCTGAGGTTTAACTTAAGCCGCAGAATGTCTACGGTTTAAGACAAAATAATTGAAGTGACAGTGTCAGACGTGTTGGATAATATTTTGAAGTAATTTAAAATGGATCATATTTTTGAAGAAGACGATATTGAAAATGATTTAGATGATATAGAAGCTTTAGACTTTATTGAGCATAAACAAATAAGAAAAATATACGAAAGAAGTAATTACTTCTATAGTTTCGATGATAAAGATTTTTTTTAAAGATTTCGCTTACAAAAAGAAAACGTTTTTAATTTATTATTATTGCTGGAAGAACGTCTTGAATTTACATACAATTTGTAAGTTATGTAATACAAAATAACTTTGATATAATAAATACTTGTTTTTTACCTCTCGCCTAGAGAGGTATAGGGATCGTGAAAAAATTCGATGTCGAGATTTTTGTCAATAAGCACGTTTTAGCACCTTTAGAACCTATTTTGACTATTTTCACGATGATGTCTGTGTGTGTGTGTGTGTCTGTGTGTATGTATGGAAGTCTGTATGTGCGCCTACTATAGTCTTTCGTTCTGATTCATTATCTCAAATTCTACTGAACATAAAATTCTAATATTTTGCAATATACATTTGTATATATTAATGAAGAGCTGATTAGATTTTGGTAAAAATCTGCCAACCGGAAATGGTATTTTCTTGAAGCATTCTACCATTTTTGCAAAAAAATATAGAAAATTCTGCGATAGCTACAATTTGTCATGCGACATTTCAAAGAACAAATTATATCTTACAATATTTATTTAACATCTTGTCTATATCACTTACCAATAAAGGAAAATTATTTTTCAAAGATATATAATTTTACCTACCACGATTTGTAAATCACAATATAGGAAAAAATTTAAAACAAAAATAAATATGTCAATGTGACAGATGAACAGACGTATGCATAATTTCTGAAATGTTTGTGGCACCATTTTAAAAGAAATGTAAATATTATTAACTGAACATAATGTAATAACAGTAATAAGGAAATAAGGTAATAATAAAGTTAAATTTTTATCTCTAAAGAAATAATTTAGAACTAAGAACTATAAAATTATTTTCAAAAAGTTTGTAAATTTATTGCAAAATTATAATTTAAGAAAGCCTAACTAAAACCAAATTCTCATAAATTACAGTGTTAAAGCGAGAGGTCGTGTGCTGGCCACAACAGATTTTATATATATATATATATATATATATATATATATATATATATATATATATATATATATATATATATATATATAGTCAGTAACCCCCTTTTAGGCTAAAGTGTAGAATAGGTGTTTAAAAGGAATTTCGTTTTTTAGAATAAAGCAAAATTTTGCCGCGGAAGCAAGGATTAGGGCCGATTTTGTTAGTTTTTAGGGTAAAATTTTTGACAACTGTCAACACTGGTTATGCTGAAAAATTAACAGATTAAACATGTGATTTAACGTTTTTATACATTTATGTAATAGAGATATCAATAAATAAATATATTTTTCACAGATATAAGGCTTTTTATTACTTGCTTTCCTTAGTTTTCGAAATTATTTGACATAAATACAATATTACATTTGTTTTAGATTAATATAAATTTCAATAGTGTTTGCCATGTTAAAAACATGGATACAAAAAAATGCGAGTTTATGGGGCTCTAGTACGGTTTTGTTAGCTTTGTTAGTGTAGCAAATACCAAAACCGAGTTTGTGGGGCTCTATTACGGTTTTGTTAGCTTTGTTAGTGTAGTAAATACCAAAATCGAGTTTGTGGGGCTTTATTTTTAGCCATTTTGACACATTGAGGTTAACCAAAAAAATTTCATTTTCTTCAAAAAATCATGTTAAAAACACTCTTCCGCTAATTTTGCTTGTTTAGGTCATATTTAAGCATAATAAACGATCTCCTAAAATAAAAAACGCATTTTCTCTTAAATACCTATTCTACATTCCAGCCCCTTTTTATACCTTTCGGTGTAAGGGGGCCGGGCACACCGAGCCGCAGTGGGTATTACTTTTTCTCGATGGTCACCCATCCAAGTATTAACCGCTGTGAAGCGTGCTTAACTATATCAATCACAACGCTGTCACGTTACCACACTGCCGTACTGTCGACTTGTTTTTACATATAAATATTAATAAATTTAAGAACTAATAGTGTTTCGCCCATGAATCAATTATTGGTTTGTCTAAGAACATACGCTACAGAGGGCATTTACAAACAATGGCAGATTTTGGGAGTATACATTTGTCAACCGTTTCAAGAATTTTACCAAAAGTTTTTTATATTGTCGTACAATTTCCTCAGTGTCTCGCCACTTCTGAATATAGGTACCTAAATAGAAAATATTACAAATGTTAGTACTTGAATGAGACCACTTCATAATTTGTTTATTACCACTTGGAGATGTAGAATTAATTCGTTAAAAAAATTTGTCCATGCTTCTTCTTTCTCTCGCCACGTTCCGTTGTCTGTTTTCTTATTTTCTATTATATTTTTATATTTTGAAATTATTGTAAGCAAACAAACTTTTTCATCCTTTGTGTAGTTTGGATTCCTCCCTCTTTTTTCAGTCATCTATTATTATAAACTTAGGTACATTTATTACAAATAGTGAAATAGTATAAAATATTATAGCCAGCCTTTGCTGAAACACGGTTTGTAGTTCCCCTCGGCAAATATAGATGGCATTCTTTCGTAAATTATCGGTAATAAAGAGAATTATTTTATCAAAAGTGCGAAATAATTGTAAAGTAGGCGTTATAAATTTTGTTCATGTTACATTTTTACTTCCTTGTACGAAGTAAGGAAGTATTGTAATCGCGAAAAATTTCGGTTCTCAGATTTTGACGGAAATATCCGTTTTGACCTTTTCTGAATCCATTATGACTAGTTTCGACGTGACGTCTGTACGTACGTACGTACGTACGTACGTACGTACGTACGTACGTACGGACGGACGGACGTATGTGTGTCGCATAACTCAAATACGGTTAGACGTAGAAAGTTGAAATTTTGTATTTAGGACTGTTATAGCATCTAGTTGTGCACCTCCTATTTTTGGTTTCAGTCTACAAACCGGAAGTAGTACTTTTTAAAAATATTTCGATAAATATTTAATTTTAGACAATTTTTTTTATTTTAAATGAAAGATTATGTGATTATTACCTACAATCGGTATTTTATAAATATTTTGTATCTGCTATCATTTAAAAATAATTAAAGTATATATTTATAATTTATAGTATTTCGGTATCTTGTAGTCCATGATCGATTAACATTTGTTACTACGTAAAATTTAAATGATTATGACATGACAGTGACAATAGTAAAATATGCTTTATATCTTCTTCTGCAGTTTAAATAAAATGACTAAAATATATTTGTGAGTATACTAGTATAATAAGTTAAAAGAATTTTTAATATTATTTTACATTTTAGTTATTAAGAAAAGTATGAACACACAAGGCGTACAAGGAAGTCATGTGGTGTCCACGTCAGATTTTTAATTTTGACATTTTCTTAGTGCAAGTATTTCCTTTACTTGATAACACATTTTGACTACAAATGATACTGTAAGTAATTATTTATTATAAATAACAAAACTGCACATTAAAATTTCGTTATTAAATTATAGAATTATTCATATGGATACGATTTACGAAAATATATGAATAAAATAAGAATACGAGATTGAGAAACTGACAACTCGGAAGAAAATTCATAATATATCAGCCTTCGCTACATATGAGTGTGTCAATATCTTAAAATCTTATGTTATTAATTAAAAAATTATCCCGAACGACATTTGGTAAATATACTTTTTTATTATATTTACTTACTTTACATTTGTGTGTCTTATTGTGTGTTATATTTCGAAAGTGCCATGTAGATTATGATTATTTGTTTACTAATAAAACGTTTTTTAAGGTTGTGTGTTACTTATTTTTTTGAGAACTACAATAATTTTACAAGTAAAAAATATGAATAACAAATCCAAGCCAGCCATGCCCACGTCAAATTTAGTTCTCCTCGGCAAATATAGGGGCGCTACGAACTGTGTTTCAAGCAAAAGCATCTAGATTCCTATCTTTAGCTTGTTTATCGATGATTATAGCATAAACTTACCTTAATTATTTTTTAATACAAAATAATAATTATAGAATAATTATTAATCTACAAAAATTGAAAACTTCAATATGTCAACAGCACAAACAAAAAATCTGTTGTGGCCAGCACACGACCTCTCGCTTTAACACTGTAATTTATGAGAATTTGGTTTTAGTTAGGCTTTCTTAAATTATAATTTTGCAATAAATTTACAAACTTTTTGAAAATAATTTTATAGTTCTTAGTTCTAAATTATTTCTTTAGAGATAAAAATTTAACTTTATTATTACCTTATTTCCTTATTACTGTTATTACATTATGTTCAGTTAATAATATTTACATTTCTTTTAAAATGGTGCCACAAACATTTCAGAAATTATGCATACGTCTGTTCATCTGTCACATTGACATATTTATTTTTGTTTTAAATTTTTTCCTATATTGTGATTTACAAATCGTGGTAGGTAAAATTATATATCTTTGAAAAATAATTTTCCTTTATTGGTAAGTGATATAGACAAGATGTTAAATAAATATTGTAAGATATAATTTGTTCTTTGAAATGTCGCATGACAAATTGTAGCTATCGCAGAATTTTCTATATTTTTTTGCAAAAATGGTAGAATGCTTCAAGAAAATACCATTTCCGGTTGGCAGATTTTTACCAAAATCTAATCAGCTCTTCATTAATATATACAAATGTATATTGCAAAATATTAGAATTTTATGTTCAGTAGAATTTGAGATAATGAATCAGAACGAAAGACTATAGTAGGCGCACATACAGACTTCCATACATACACACAGACACACACACACACACACACACAGACATCATCGTGAAAATAGTCAAAATAGGTTCTAAAGGTGCTAAAACGTGCTTATTGACAAAAATCTCGACATCGAATTTTTTCACGATCCCTATACCTCTCTAGGCGAGAGGTAAAAAGGAAACATAATTTTTTAACTTGATTTTACTAAAATTCACTGTTAATTTCATGTAAAAAATTCGAAAAATCGGCATTAAAAAAGTCATAAATATTTTATCATAAAATCCGCGGCTTAGCTAAACCTATTGAAATGTCAAGTGTGCAAATCTCAAAAAACTTATGCCGCAGTTTTGCTTAAGCTTGGCTTAGTTAAACCGAAAATTTAAGCCGCAGTGGTGCAAACGGCCATTAGGTATGGATACAAAAATAATACTATAAATTATTTAAAAAGCAGAGCATATACAAACTATTCTAATAGTAATAACTATATTTATCTACAACTATTAAATAATAGCTTCATTTTATATCTAACTCCAAATACAAAATGTGCCTCATATTACACGGCGTGTAATATGAAATTTCATATTCCACGCTTGATTCAACCAATAGCAAGCATGTATTTTCTTAGAGTTGTAGCATTTGTCTGAAGTTTGTTGGTCAATGACAGATAATAAGTAAGGTTATGTGTGATATGTTTGTACTACACCAAGTTTGTTTATAAGTAGTTGTAGATAAAGTATAGTATTTGACTCGCATATAATGGTTATATTACACTAGGATGATTACAACACTCTCCTACGGCTCGCGTTCTAATTTTCATCCTCGTGAAATATAACCTACATTATATGCTCGTTAAATAATATACTATTCACTAAAATATATACGGGATGTTTCTATACCTCTGCACGCAACTTTAATAAGCATATTTTGATATAGGTACTGATTACAGAAAAGAAAGATTTTTTCAAAATTCGCAAAAATTAGGATAGTGAAAATATTAGTTCCATTGGTTTGAACGTATATTTAACTGTATATTTATTATATTATTTACAAAATAAAATTATAAATAGTATCATACTATCTACAAATAGTAGTGTTGCCACGAGACGAGACGAGACGAGATAATTACCTGTCTCGTCTCGTCTCGAAATACCGAGATAAAACCTTGCCGAGACGAGACGAGATACGACCGAGACGAGACGAGATACTCCCTGTCTCTTCTCGTCTCGTTTTATCTCGTTTTTAAAGATCTAAATATTTTGTTGAACAATATACATTCATACATACATAAATTCACGCCATTTGAACAATATAATAATATCTAAACTCGTAAAGATAACTCGACTCGATAAGTTTAAGCCGGTTTTTAAGAATAATAATCATGTTTGGTACAAAAGTTTAATTCACTGCCACTAGATATCTCTGGGACTGGTTCGCGGTGTCTCATATTCAATTTTTGTGCTTTCCCTTCATGTTTATGTTGTTACAAGTGTAGATAGGTACTACATAATGTTTCTTACTGTTACTCATACTTTTATGATCCACAGTACCTTCACAACAATTTGCGACTGTACTTCTTGTACATAAACATTTAATATTCATAATTTGCATATGAAAAAAATACGTACCTAGGTATATTATATTTGTCGCACTAATTGTTGTGTAAGCCTAGGCATTACAATAATTTTATTGGCTAGGCACCAAAAGTTACACTTCACAGACTGCCAGCTGTCAATAAGATAGCACTTTGTCAATCTGCGAAAGTTTATTTTTACAATAATAATCCAAATTAAAACAAATATAATTCTGCATTTTATTTTAGTGTTTACCTTTCAAACAAACTTAAATTTGCTTCAGTTCTCCAACATGTTTTGTATTAAAAAAATAAATTATTTGCAGATACAAAATCCTATACTTTTGCTTGTTTGCAAGTTCCAGTACGTAAGCACATGTCTAATATAGCAAATACACACATTATGGATCTAGCACATTCAAAGACATGGACATCTAATTAATCTACTTAATTTATTATCATAATCGAGATGAGAGTGAAGCTAGCAGCCGATTCGTAGCAGCCGATTCGAATTTGGACAACCCTAGAAATAAAAATACCAGGCAGGCTTGAAAATGTACTTTAGATTGCAAAAGAATAACCACTATAAAAAAAATCAGCTGTTATATGTATTTTATATATTTTTTTAATACAATTTAATTCGCAGGGGTTCCTAATACATCAACCTTAAATAAATATAATTCAATTTTTATGTTAAATTAAGTCAATTTAAATATGCGAGAATTTTATTTAATTTCAAGATGGTAAAAAAGATGCCCACTTATAATTTAAATATGCTATATCTCCCTTATAGTTACCTGTATCACAACCATAGTTTAGAAGGTTGTACACACAACTACCCTTAATATTATTTTTCATAGAAAGTAATTTTTATCAAGGGATGAAATGTCTTTATTTACGTTAAATTAATTTATCTCAAGAAAAAATCAACAAATCATAAACACCCCTATATCTCAATTATTATGGTTACCTGTATCACAACCATATTGTAGAGGGTTGTTCACACATCTACCCTAATGAATATTTTGCATAGTAAGAAATTTTTATCAGGGGATGAAATGTCCTTATTTACGTAAAATTAATTTGACTCAAGAAAAAAGAAACAATTCCTATCATTAACACCCCTATATCTCAATTATGGTTACCTGTATCACAACTATATTGTAGAGGGTTGTGAAGACAACTACCCTTATAAATATTTTGCATATTTAGAAATTTTTATGAGGGGATGAAATGTTTTTATTTACGTAAAATTAATTTATCTCAAGAAAAAAGCAACAATTCCTATTATAAACAACCCCATATCTCTCTTATAGTTATCTATATCACAACCATATTTTACCGGGTGTTCACGCAACTACCCTTATAGATATTTTTTATAGTAAGTAATTTTCATCAGGGGATGACATGTCTTTATTTGCGTTAAATTAATTTATTTCAAGAAAAAAGCAACAATTCCTATTATAAACAACCCCATATATCTCCCTTATTGTTATCTGTATCACAACTATATTTCAGAGGGTTGTTCACGCAACTACCCTTATAGATATTTTGCATAGTAAGTAATTTTTATCAGGGGATGACATGTCTTTATTTGCGTTAAATTAATTTATTTCAAGAAAAAAGCAACAATTCCTATTATAAACAGCCCCATACCTCCCTTCTAGTTATCTGTATCATAACTATGTTTTAGGGGGTTGTTCACACAACTACCCTTATGGATATTTTGCATAGTAATTAATTTTTATCAGGGGATGAAATCTCTGTATTTACGTTAAATTAATTTTTCTCAAGAAAAAAGCAACAATTACTATCATAAACACCCCTATATCTCAATTATGGTTACCTGTATCACAACCATATTGTAGAGGGTTGTTCACACAACTATCCTTATGAATATTTTGCATAGTAATTAATTTTTATCAGGGGATGAAATGTCCTTATTTACGTAAAATTAATTTGATTCAAGAAAAAAGAAACAATTCCTATCATTAACACCCCTATATCTCAATTATGGTTACCTGTATCACAACCACATTGTAGAGGGTTGTTCAGACAACTACCTTTATAAATATTTTGCATATTAAGAAATTTTTATCAGGGGATGAAATGTATGTATTTACGTTAAATTAATTAATCTCAAGAAAAAAGCAACAATTCCTATCATAAACACCCCCATATCTCAATTATGGTTACCTGTATCACAACCATATTGTAGAGGGTTGTTCACACAACTACCCTTATGAATATTTTGCATGGTAAGAAATTTTTATCAGGGGATGAAATGTCCTTATTTACGTAAAATTAATTTGACTCAAGAAAAAAGAAACAATTCCTATCATAAACACCCCTATATTTAAATTATGTTTACCTGTATCACAACCATATTGTAGGGGGTTGTTCAGACAACTACCCTTATAAATATTTTGCATATTAAGAAATTTTTATCAGGGGATGAAATGTATTTATTTACGTTAAATTAATTTATCTCAAGAAAAAAGCAACAATTCCTATCATAAACACCCCTATATCTCAATTATGGTTACCTGTATCACAACCATATTGTAGAGGGTTGTTCACATAACTACCCTTATGGATATTTTGCATAGTTATTAATTTTTATCAGGGGATGAAATGTCTTTATTTACGTTAAATTAATTTATCTCAAGAAAAAAGAAACAATTCTTATAATAAACACCCCTATATCTCAATTATGGTTACCTGTATCACAACCATATTGTAGAGGGTTGTTTACATAACTACCTTTATGGATATTTTGCATAGTAATTAATTTTTATCAGGGGATGAAATGTCTTTATTTACGTTAAATTAATTTATCTCAATAAAAAAGGAACAATTCCTATCATAAACACCCCTATATCTCAATTATGGTTACCTGTATCACAACCATATTGTAGAGGGTTGTTCACATAACTACCCTTAATGATATTTTGCATAGTAATTAATTTTTATCAGGGGATGAAATGTCTTTATTTACGTTAAATTAATTTATCTCAAGAAAAAAGAAACAATTCCTATCATAAACACCCCTATATCTCAATAATGGTTACCTGTATCACAACCATATTGTAGAGGGTTGTTCACATAACTACCCTTAATGATATGTTGCATAGTAATTAATTTTTATCAGGGGATGAAATGTCTTTATTTAAGTAAAAATAATTTGACTCAAGAAAAAAACAAAAATTCTTATCACAAACATCCCCATATCTCTCTTATATAGTCCAGGAAAATTGCATAAAATAGTCAAAAAAAGTAGGAGACTTCTGAAAATTTGCAGAGTTATAAAAAAATATGTAACATTCAAGATTCCGATGAGTCCCCATCAGCAAAAAGTGTGCTCGAGCCGCCATATTGAAAAAAAAAATTTTTTTCAAAAAAACTCGGTAACTTAAAATTTTACGGTAAATATTGATATTATAATATTGTAGCTTATAAAATTTCCTACAAAAAGATGCTATCACTTTTTTACATAGAACTAATAGTTTACGAGAAAAACGAGAAAATATATTTTGGTAGAACGAAAATAATTAAATCATGCCTTAACTTTGTTTCCTGACACAAAAACGGCTGTAACTTGCGAACGGATAGAAAAAAAGACTTCCGGTTTGAAGCATTCGATTCTACAGAAATTTTTCTATCAAATATATTATTTTTAATTTTTCAGAGGGACCTGGTTTAGCATCAATTTTAACATAGAATATTCAAAAAATTTTATAATTTTTACATTTTTTCTGTTTAATCAACTCTAATTTCTGAACTAATTAAGATATCGACTTCCAGTTTCCGGTATTGGATTCCTTGGACATTTTTCTATAAGATGCATTATTTTAAAAACTTTTAAAGGTCTCTTGGTTGAGCTGATATTCAAAGATTTTGTGCGAGAAGAAGAAGTGAAGTTTTAATATTTTTTTCGGTTAACTGTGTTTAATCAACTCTAATTTCTGACCGGATTAATATATCGACTTCCGGTTTCCAGAATTGAATTTGTCGATAATTTTTCTATAAGATGCATGATTTTAAATTACTTTTAAGGGCCTTAATTAAGCCACAATTAATTGTTTTATGCGTAGAGAAAATAGTGACATTTTAGTAATTTTCTTTTGTTTCCTGTGTTTAATCAACTCTAATTTCTGAACAAATTAAGATATCAACTTCCGGTTTCCGGTATTGGATTTCTTGGACATTTTTCTATAAGATACATTATTTTTCAAACTTTAAAAGTCCTTAGTTAAGCCGCAATTTAATGTTGACACAAAAAGTTTTAAAAATAAACTAACATTTTTTAAATTTCTATATTAAATTGTGGTTATACCAGACTCCCTTGAAAAATTAAAAATAATATATTTCATAGAAAAATTTCTGTGGAATCGAATGCTTCAAACCGGAAGTCGTTTTTTCTATCCGTTCGCAAGTTACAGCCGTTTTTGTGTCAGGAAACAAAGTTAAGGCATGATTTAATTATTTTCGTTCTACCAAAATATTTTTTCTCGTTTTTCTCGTAAACTATTAGTTCTATATAAAAAAGTGATAGCATCTTTTGTAGGAAATTTTATAAGCTACAATATTATAATATCAATATTTACCGTAAAATTTAAAGTTATCGAGTTTTTTTGAAAAAAAATTTTTTTTTTCAATATGGCGGCTCGAGCACACTTTCTGCTAATGGGGAATCATCGGAATCTTGAATGTTACATATTTTTTTATAACTCTGCAAATTTTCAGAAGTCTCTTACTTTTTTTGTTTATTTGGCGAATTTTGTAGTATTTTGCCTGGACTATATAGATACCTGTATCACAAACATATTTTACACGGTTGTTTACACAACTACCCTTATTAATATTTTACATATTAACTAATTTTTTTAAGGGGATGAAATGTCTTTATTTATGTAAAATTAATTTGTCTCAAGAGAAAAGCAACAATTCTTGTCATAAACACCCCTATATCTCAATTATGGTTACCTGTATTACAACCATGTTGTAGAGGGTTGTTCAGACAACTACCCTTATGAATATTTTGCATATTAAGACATTTTTATCAGGGGATGAAATGTTTTTATTTACGTAAAATTAATTTATCTCAAGAAAAAAGCAACAATTCCTATTATAAACAACCCCATATCACTCTTATAGTTATCTGTATCACAACCATATTTCAGAGGAGTGTTCACGCAACTACCCTTATAGATATTTTGCATAGTAAGTAATTTTTATCAGGGGATGAAATGTCTTTATTTGCGTTAAATTAATTTATCTCAAGAAAAAAGCAACAATTCCTATTATAAACAGCCCCATACCTCCCTTATAGTTATCTGTATCACAACTATGTTTTAGAGGGTTGTTCACACAACTACCCTTATGGATATTTTGCATAGTAATTAATTTTTATTAGGGGATGAAATCTCTTTATTTACGTTAAATAATTTATCTCAAGAAAAAAGCAACAATTCCTATCATAAACACCCCTATATCTCAATTATGGTTACCTGTATCACAACCATGTTGTAGAGGGTTGTTCAGACAACTACCCTTATGAATATTTTGCATATTAAGAAATTTTTATCAGGGGATGAAATGTTTTTATTTACGTACAATTAATTTGACTCAAGAAAAAAGCAACAATTCCTATCATTAACACCCCTATATCTCAATTATAGTTACCTGTATCACAACTATGTTTTAGAGGGTTGTTCACACAACTACCCTTATAGATATTTTGCATAGTAAGTAATTTTTATCAGGGGATGAAATGTCTTTATTTACGTAAAATTAATTTGTGTCAACAAATCCTATCATAAACACCCCCATATCTCCCTTATAAATACCTGTATCCTGTATCACAACCATCTTTTACAATTTTATTAATACAACTATCCACTACATTTTAAATTTCTGTTGATCAATTTATTCAAAGGATGTGATGTTTAAATTAAATAGATTTTTGTATCAAACACCCTATATCTCGCTTATAGTTAACTGTGTCAAATTATTTTTACTTAAATAAAGACATTTCATCCCCTGATAAAAATTACTTACTATGCAAAATATCTATAAGGGTAGTTGTGTGAACAACCCTCTAAAACATAGTTGTGATACAGGTAACTATAATTGAGATATAGGGGTGTTAATGATAGGAATTGTTGCTTTTTCCTTGAGATAAATTAATTTAACGTAAATAAGGACATTTCATCCCCTGATAAAAATTTCTTACTATGCAAAATATTCATAAGGGTAGTTGTGTAAACAACCCTCTAAAACATAGTTGTGATACAGGTAACTATAATTGAGATATAGGGGTGTTTATGATAGGAATTGTTGCTTTTTCCTTGAGATAAATTAATTTAACGTAAATAAATACATTTCATCCCCTGATAAAAATTTCTTAATATGCAAATTATTTATAAGGGTAGTTGTCTGAACAACCCCCTACAATATGGTTGTGATACAGGTAACCATAATTGAGATATAGGGGTGTTAATGTTAGGAATTGTTTCTTTTTTCTTGAGTCATTTTAATTTTACGTAAATATTCATCCCCTGATAAAAATTTCTTACTATGCAAAATATTCATAAGGGTAGTTGTGTGAACAACCCTCTACAATATGGTTGTGATACAGGTAACCATAATTGAGATATAGGGGTGTTAATGATATGAATTGTTTCTTTTTTCTTGAGTCATTTTAATTTTACGTAAATAAGGACATTTCATCCCCTGATAAAAATTACTTACTATGCAAAATATTCATAAGGGTAGTTGTGTGAATAACCCTCTACAATATGGTTGTGATACAGGTAACCATAATTGAGATATAGGGGTGTTTATGATAGAAATTGTTGCTTTTTTCTTGAGATAAATTAATTTAACGTAAATAAATACATTTCATCCCCTGATAAAAATTTCTTAATATGCAAAATATTTATAAAGGTAGTTGTCTGAACAACCCTCTACAATATGGTTGTGATACAGGTAACCATAATTGAGATATAGGGGTGTTAATGATATGAATTGTTTCTTTTTTCTTGAGTCATTTTAATTTTACGTAAATAAGGACATTTCATCCCCTGATCAAAATTACTTACTATGCAAAATATTCATAAGGGTAGTTGTGTGAACAACCCTCTACAATATGGTTGTGATACAGGTAACCATAATTGAGATATAGGGGTGTTTATGATAGAAATTGTTGCTTTTTTCTTGAGATAAATTAATTTAACGTAAATAAATACATTTCTTCCCCTGATAAAAATTTCTTACTATGCAAAATATTTATAAGGGTAGTTGTCTGAACAACCCTCTACAATATGGTTGTGATACAGGTAACCATAATTGAGATATAGGGGTGTTTATGATAGAAATTGTTGCTTTTTTCTTGAGATAAATTTGTTTAACGTAAATAAATACATTTCATCCCCTGATAAAAATTACTTACTATGCAAAATATTCATAAGGGTAGTTGTGTGAACAACCCTCTACAATATGGTTGTGATACAGGTAACCATAATTGAGATATTGGGGTGTTTATGATAGAAATTATTGCTTTTTTCTTGAGATAAATTAATTTAACGTAAATAAATACATTTCATCCCCTGATAAAAATTTCTTAATATGCAAAATATTTATAAAGGTAGTTGTCTGAACAACCCTCTACAATATGGTTGTGATACAGGTAACCATAATTGAGATATGGGGTTGTTTCTAACAGGAATTGTTGCTTTTTTCTTGAGATAAATTAATTTAATGCAAACAGACATTTCATCCCCTGATAAAAATTACTTACTATGCAAAATATTCTTAAGGGTAGTTGTGTGAACAACCCTCTACAATATGGTTGTGATACAGGTAACCATAATTGAGATATAGGGGTGTTAATGATATGAATTGTTTCTTTTTTCTTGAGTCATTTTAATTTTACGTAAATAAGGACATTTCATCCCCTGATAAAAATTACTTAGTATGCAAAATATTCATAAGGGTAGTTGTGTGAACAACCCTCTACAATATGGTTGTGATACAGGTAACCATAATTGATATATAGGGGTGTTAATGATAGGAATTGTTTCTTTTTTCTTGAATCAAATTAATTTTACGTAAATAAGGACATTTCATCCCCTGATAAAAATTAATTACTATGCAAAATATTCATAACGGTAGTTGTGTGAACAAACCTCTACAATATGGTTGTGATACAGGTAACCATAATTGAGATATAGGGGTGTTTATGATAGTAATTGTTGCTTTTTTCTTGAGATAAATTAATTTAACGTAAATAAAGAGATTTCATCCCCTGATAAAAATTAATTACTATGCCAAATATCCATAAGGGTAGTTGTGTGAACAACCCCCTAAAACATAGTTGTGATACAGATAACTATAAGAGAGATATGGGGTTGTTTATAATAGGAATTGTTGCTTTTTTCTTGAGATAAATTAATTTTACGTAAATAAAAACATTTCATCCTCTGATAAAAATTTCTTAATATGCAAAATATTCATAAGGGTAGTTGTCTGAACAACCCTCTACAATATGGTTGTGATACAGGTAACCATAATTGAGATATAGGGGTGTTTATGATAGGAATTGTTGCTTTTTTCTTGAGATAAATTAATTTAACGTAAATAAAGACATTTCATCCCCTGATAAAAATTACTTACTATGCAAAATATGTATAAGGGTAGTTGCGTGAACAACCCGGTAAAATATGGTTGTGATACAGATAACTATAAGAGAGATATGGGGTTGTTTATAATAGGAATTGTTGCTTTTTTCTTGAGATAAATTAATTTTACGTAAATAAAAACATTTCATCCTCTGATAAAAATTTCTTAATATGCAAAATATTCATAAGGGTAGTTGTCTGAACAACCCTCTACAATATGGTTGTGATACAGGTAACCATAATTGAGATATAGGGGTGTTTATGATAGGAATTGTTGCTTTTTTCTTGAGATAAATTAATTTAACGTAAATAAATTCATTTCATCCCCTGATAAAAATTTCTTAATATGCAAAATATTTATAAAGGTAGTTGTCTGAACAACCCTCTACAATATGGTTGTGATACAGGTAACCATAATTGAGATATAGGGGTGTTAATGATAGGAATTGTTTCTTTTTTCTTGAGTCAAATTAATTTTACGTAAATAAGGACATTTCATCCCCTGATTAAAATTTCTTACTATGCAAAATATTCATTAGGGTAGATGTGTGAACAACCCTCTACAATATGGTTGTGATACAGGTAACCATAATTGAGATATAGGGGTGTTTATGATTTGTTGATTTTTTCTTGAGATAAATTAATTTAACGGACATAAAGACATTTCATCCCCTGATAAAAATTACTTACTATGCAAAATAATATTAAGGGTAGTTGTGTGTACAACCTTCTAAACTATGGTTGTGATACAGGTAACTATAAGGGAGATATAGCATATTTAAATTATAAGTGGGCATCTTTTTTACCATCTTGAAATTAAATAAAATTCTCGCATATTTAAATTGACTTAATTTAACATAAAAATTGAATTATATTTATTTAAGGTTGATGTATTAGGAACCCCTGCGAATTAAATTGTATTAAAAAAATATATAAAATACATATAACAGCTGATTTTTTTTTAAGTGGTTATTATTTTGCAGTCTAAAGTACATTTTCAAGCCTGCCTGGTATTTTTATTGCTAGGGTTGTCCAAATTCGAATCGGCTGCTACGAATCGGCTGCTAGCTTCACTCTCATCATAATCGAGACATTCGAGACGTCTCGTCCTCTCGTCTCGTCTCGTTTCGTCTCGACCCTATCTCGGCTTCTTTTATCTCGTCTCGTCTCGTCTCGAAAATCGAGATAAAATATCGCCGAGACGAGATAAACAGTAGGCGAAACGAGACGAGACGAGACGAGACATCTCGTTTGTCTCGTCTCGTGGCAACACTAACAAATAGTCACTGTTTATATAATAATAAATAAACAGTTAAATTGACTTGCAAACCGGTGGCACAAAAATGTTCACTATCCTTATTTTTGCGAATTTTGAAAAAAAAAATTCTTTTCTGTAATCAGTATATCAAATTATATAACCTATTAAAGTTGCGTGCAGAGGTATAGAAACACGCTGTATGAATGCTGTGTGTCTATACCATTCGACATACCATTATTTGTCGGAAAGTAAATACTTATGCTTTGTACTTGCCCCTTTAAAAGTTGAATTTTAAATATAATTTCCAACGAATTCTTACGTCATAGAAAAAGTATACTCCCGGTAATTTCCACAAGTTAGGACAAAAAATTAAATCATGAAACAAAAAGATTTTTTTTTAATTCGCAAAAAAATTGCATCGTATTTTAAGCAAATATTTTTTACCTCTGGTAGGTAGTTATTTTTAATAATTTTTTTCAAATCCTTTACAATGAAAGTAATTGTTTACATAATATCTAATTATAATAAATGTCAATATCAAATATAAGTACCTACCATCAAAACAGTGATACTTAAAATGTAAACACGGGGTCCATCAAGATAGCGGGGCCATTATGGCAGAAACACATCGGACTAGTCCCAAAATTTTTAACTATTTTATTGCTAATTAATTACCGAAAAAACAATTTTTTAACCTCATTATTTAACGAGAAATTGATGTTTCTGCTAGCTTGACAGGCAATTATGGCAGAAACATATCGGACTAGTCTCAAAATTTTTAACTATTTTATTGCTAATTAATTACCGAAAAAACAATTTTTTAAACTCATTATTTAACCAGAAATTGATGTTTCTGCTAGCTTGACAGGCAATTATGGCAGAAACATATCGGACTAGTCCCAAAATTTTTAACTATTTTATTGCTAATTAATTACCGAAAAAACTATTTTTTAACCTCATTATTTAACGAGAAATTGATGTTTTTGCTAGCTTGACAGGCAATTATGGCAGAAACATATCGGACTAGTCTCAAAATTTTTAACTATTTTATTGTTAATTAATTACCGAAAAAACTATTTTTTAACCTCATTATTTAACGAGAAATTCATGTTTCTGCTAGCTTGACAGGCAATTATGGCAGAAACATATCGGACTAGTCTCAAAATTTTTAACTATTTTATTGCTAATTAATTACCGAAAAAACAATTTTTTAACCTCATTATTTAACGAGAAATTGATGTTTCTGCTAGCTTGACAGGCAATTATGGCAGAAACATATCGGACTAGTCTCAAAAATTTTAACTATTTTATTGCTAATTAATTACCGAAAAAACAATTTTTTAACCCCATTTTTAACGATAAATTGATGTTTCTGCTAGCTTGACAGGCCATTATGGCAGAAACATGTCGGAGTAGTCTCCAAATTTTTAACTATTTTATTGCTAATTAATTATCGAAGAAACAATTTTTTAACCCCATTTTTTAACTATAAATTGATGTTTCTGCTAGCTTGACAGGCCATTATGGCAGAAACATGTCGGACTAGTCTCAAAATTTTTAACTATTTTATTGCTAATTAGTTACCGAAAAAACAATTTTCTAACCCCATTTTTAAGGGCGCGTTTAAAAGTGAAAAAATCGTAGCACGATGTTTGTAATGGTAATTAATGTTTTTAAGCCGAATAGTCAAAATGTTAAAATTTTGTAAACTGAAAATGAATGTGCTTGCAATATGCTGCAATGTGCTGTATGTTATATAAAATGTGCTGGTTTCGTTATCCGTTTTTTAAAAAATTCTGTTTGATGGGACAAGTTAATGCCAGTCCACCCAACTAGTAATTTTAAAGTTTTTTTTGGCAGAAACTGAATGTGCTTGCAATATGCTGCAATGTACTGTTTGTTATATAAAATGTGCTGATTTCGTTTTCCGTATTTTTAAAAATAAAGTTTTGGCGGGAAACACGAACCATTTCAAACAGTAAATTTAAAAATCAAGCTCCGCGGTGAGATAATTCGGCACTTCGCATCTCACAGAACTGCACATTCATTTTCAGAGAACAAAATTTTAAAATTTCTAATTGGGTGGGCTGCCGTTAAGTTGGCCCATCATTTGAAATTAATGGAAAACGGAGCCAGTATATTTAATATAATATACAGCACATTTAAGAATATTGCAAAGCACATTGTCCCAGCATACTTATTTTTAATACATTTTAATATTTAAAAAAATCCAATTATGATATATAATAAGATTTTGACAATTATCGGGTTAAAACCATTACTTACAAACATTGTGCTACATTTTTTCACTTTTAAACGCGCCCTTAAAAATGAGGTTAGAAAATTGTTTTTTAGGTAACTAATTAGCAATAAAATAGTTAAAAATTTTGAGACATGTTTCTGCCATAATGGCCTGTCAAGTTAGTAGTAACGTCAATTTATGGTTAAAATGGGGTTAAAAATTGATTTTTCAGTAGGTAATTAATTAGCAATAAAATAGTTACAAATTTTGAGACTAATCCGACATGTTTCTGCCATAATGGCCTGTCAAGTTAGCAGTAACGTCAATTTATCGTTAAAAAATGGGATTAAAAAATTGATTTTTCGGTAATTAATTAGCAATAAAATAGTTACAAATTTTGAGACTAGTCCGATATGTTTCTGCCATAATTGCCTGTCAAGCTAGCAGAAACATAAATTTCTCGTTAAATAATGAGGTTAAAAAATTGTTTTTTCGGTAATTAATTAGCAATGAAATAGTTAACAATTTTGAGACTAGTCCGATATGTTTCTGCCATAATTGCCTGTCAAGCTAGCAGAAACATCAATTTCTCGTTAAATAATGAGGTTAAAAAATTGTTTTTTCGGTAATTAATTAGCAATAAAATAGTTAAAAATTTTGAGACTAGTCCGATATGTTTCTGCTATAATTGCCTATCAAGCTAGCAGAAACATCAATTTCTCGTTAAATAATAAGGTTAAAAAATTGTTTTTTCGGTAATTAATTAGCAATAAAATAGTTAAAAATTTTGAGACTAGTCCGATGTGTTTCTGCCATAATGGCCCCGCTAGCTTGATGGACCCGTAAACACGGCAAGTAAACTACCCTCAACATTGCGAATTTTAGAAAAATTATTATTAACGATCAACCACATTTTTGGTAAATATTTTAATTTAAAAAATCTTAAGTGGCCAGCACAAGACTTCTCGCCATACTCTACTCTTTTTACTACTAATATAAAAATACTTAGTTGCACTCACAATAATATTTAGTCATTTTTATGTAAAATGCACAAGAAGAAACGATGTGTCACTTTTATTACTGTCAATCAATTAAATTTTACAAAAGAACAAAATGTTAAACAATCATGAACAACAAGATACTGAAGTTTCAAACCGTAAATTATAAATAATACTTACTTTAATTCTTAGGTAGTATCTATTTTAGAAATATTTATAAAATACTGTAGATAAAATAAAATAATCTTTTATTGAAAATAAAAAATATTATCATAATTAATTATAAATCGGAAATTTTTTCTTACGAATTGTTGTCAATTTTCGCGAACCGAAATTTTTTTTCCGGCAAAACCTTTATTTTTTATATCACGGAATCCGAATCTGCAATAAAAACGAAGTGATATCGTCCGTCTTCCCAGGGGGTGAGGGAAGGGGGAATTTTATTTGGTGTCATTCGATTTGGTGACTTTCAAAAATATTTTGGGCGTATTTTTTGGTTTCTCAATCCGTTTTGTTTTTCGCGAGATATTCGGGGGGTACGACAGTTGTTTAAATTAGACAAAAGTTGCCCATTTGGGGGCCAATATAGAAATGTTTTTGTTTTCTCACAAAAATGCATAGGTGACTAGATATACACAAAAATGTAAATTTTGCCAATTTAGTTTTTCACCTAGGTACTCGCCTAGGTACCTACTTATGACTTTCGAGAAATTCAAACCAAATTCAAATTTTCATATGGAGCTCATAGTTCGCTATGACCCGTCGTAATAGAGTTTTTGTTTCTCTTTTCATCGATATAAAACACGATACCGATGATGATGGAAAAAGTAAAAATAGAATATAGGATCTTTTGTTTTTGGCTTAGTTAGCAGCAAACTTTAATGTTATTCTATATCATATCGGCAGGAAAATAAGGGAACAGGGAATGTATAAGTTGTTGAGAAAGAGGTTGATACCCTTAAAGTGTGTTATAGGATATGTACTCGTAAAGGAACGAAGAGCTTATGTTGGCTATATTACATTTTAAATTAAAATCGGAGGAGAAATTATTCCTTTGAACTGAGCAAATGGAGAAGTGGAAAAGTTGTTTGTCAAATACCTACACGCCAAGAAAATAATAATTTCTTTGAAGTTGGAAGGTACAACCACACGAGTTCTGATCTACTGATGAAAGATTATTGAAGAAATAATATTAAATATACGTTTATAATTTTAAACTATAGAAACTCAATTCGGGTAACCACTAAAAACTATTTTTATTTCTCGTCTTTTGTACCTTTGTACGGATATTATATAGTGTTTAAGGGTTCAGTAGGCTAACTTAAAATATGAATATAAGACCTCATAAACATGAAAAAAATGTAGGTAATTGGTGATTTTCTCGCAAACGCTTCGTTTAGGAGATTAGCTTCTGAAGTTACAGTTATTTTTAGACTTACAATATACATTTTTTACTTTATAGGACTTTTTTTGGGTTTTAATCATACACGGTGGGCCATTTTATGTTGCGTTTAGGAATATCTCGAAAACGAAGCATCGGATGAAAAATCAAAAAAACACGACTAAAATGTTTTCCAATGACACCAAAATTTAGATGTTACTGAATTTAGTTTTTCACGCAGAATGCTAATCTGAAATCAAAATTTTATAATTTTAAATAATTATCTGCGCAATATATTTTGAAAGATTATTAGAGGAGTTCTTGTGTTGAATATTTAAACGGATTTATTCGAGACAGAATAATCTTTTCATACTTTCTTTACAAACTACCTATGATTTTATTTGCAACTGATATTTTCTGCTACAATTACCATATTAATTGTTCACTTTAGAATAAATACAATACTTAATTCTGGCAATGCATATATATATATAACACAATTGAGTATGTAATAGTTATTTACGAACCAAATGCGGGAAGATTTGGATCCCACATGAGCGGATTTTTTGAAACACGAGCGGAGCGAGGGTTTCATTTACGCGAATGCTGGGATGGTGTCTTCCCGCAAGAGGTTTGTACAATGTTTTTTGTAACGAATAAAACAATAATCAAATACATTCAAGTTGTAGTTGTAGTCTGGTCATTAAATTTGAGGTTACGATGCTTTTTGTACTCACTACTACCAACAGATGGCGCGCTGCACACAAGTTTTATTTTTAAATGTTGGCGGTTTTCGGTGGTCTTCACTAATTATAATTCCCGGAAGTAACACTTTATAAACTAAATTTTATTATATTTAAGATGATTTTACTCTGAAATGTCTAGAAAGGCCAGTGTTATTTGCATTTTTCCTGATTGACTGCGCTGGGAAATTTACATTTCCGATTGTCAATTGCGTGTTTCATATGTCACATATGTGATGAGTACAAAAAAAACTTTTACTGTTAGCTTACTATTATCAACCAAAAGGAGTAGGAGAGACTGGAGTTGGTTGTGACATTTTTTAGAAAATTTATCCTAACGTTTTATTGGGTAGAACGATTAAAATCAATGAAATTGTTCAAGATTTAAAAAGTATCTTGTTGGCTATATTATATGATATTTATTTGAAGGCTAATGTAATAGTAAGTAGATGAAAATTTATTTTAAAAATTTGGCAGGAGTCACAAAATACTCCAGCCTTGGGGTACGTTGTTACAGCAGACGGAGCAAAAATTTACAGAAAACATCTTGACCATTTTAATCGATTTTAATCATTTATTTCTAATTATAATCAATAGAATCACTTTCATTAGTCAGTCTTACATGTTAATTTCTTTCTGATTAACAATGAACATTTTTTCTGGTGTGTCTGTCAAAATTGCTGATTTTCTTGTCTTACATGTGATCCTTATTTTAGGCGCAGCTTTTGGATTATGCGAATAATTATTTTAGGAAAAAAAGTTGCTTTATCATTTTTAAGTAAGTTCTTGTCCTGAAAATAATAATAATAATTTAAAAAAAATATCTTCAAATTTTTGAACAGGGCAGTTTTACACGCGTAAAAACCTGCCCCTTCTATATGTAACTTTCTGGCCCAATACAAAATGAAACATTTCGGGTAAAATACATAAGAAATACGCAATTATTAAATCCTTTATATGAACTTCACCGTCACCGTACGTACGTACGTACGGCAAAAACAAAAGTCAAAAATGACCCACTTCCCGGGATCCTATCGAGCTGAAATTTTGGAAATAGACTTTTGTCATCTAACAATGCACTTTGGAACAAGAAAAAATCTGATGTGGCCAGCACAAGACCTCCCGCCATACCCCAAACCCAATTCCTCATATCCAATCAATCTGATATTTGGTACATAGACTCGTTGTGACCAAACATTTACTTTGGCACAAGAAAAAATCTGATGTGGCCAACACAAGACCTCCCGCCGTACCCATTTTACCATATCCAATCAATCTGAAATTTGGTACATAGTTCGTTGTGACCAAACATTTACTTTGGGACAAGAAAAAATCTGATGTGGTCAGCACAAGACTTCCCGCCATACTCATTTCCCCATATCCAATCAATCTGAAATTTGGTACATAGATTCGTTGTGACCAAACATTTACTTTGGCACAAGAAAAAATCTGATGTGGCCACCACAAGACCTCCCCCCATACCCTACGTTTTTTAACTCTGAAATTTGGTACATAGGCTCGTTGTGACCAAACATTTACTTTGGCACAAGAAAAAATCTGATTTGGCCAGCTCTTTTTAACTCTTTCTTTAAACACACTATCTAAGAATGAAAACAAAAATATAAATAAATATCGATCGAGTCTCATAAATAAAGGATTTTTAGTCAAAAACTTTGTTTTTACGGGTTCATTTTTAAATACAATGTGATTTCATATAGGTAAACAAGAAACTTAAAGTAACAAAAATAACATAAATCCAATAAATTATCGCAATTATATACAACATGAGACCAAAATTACGAAAAAGAATAAAAGTTACAAACATGCTGTTTTTGGTCACCATACAAGCAGATGTACTCAGTGACTACGTAGACGCAAAATTAGAGTACAGGAGGCGATAGTAGACGTTGCATTGATCGTTTGTGTTTTATAGTACATCTCTAAGTAATTTGCGTTATCTGTAACGTGCCCTGTAACCTGCAACAACTTACTCCCTTAACAACCAACCCCGGTCTCTCCTAGTTATTCGTGTTACTTTCTCGTGTGTTATACACAGTACTTGGTCAAGAGTCTAGCGCACTGCTACGCACACAACTTTTGATTTAATATTCGTTTTTCTCGAAAATAATAAGATTTATGAAAAAAATTTCAAGCAGAAATACTATTTTAAACCCTTTAGCTTTTAGCCCAACTTTCTCGCGATATTATGAGGTCTATCTCTTTTCTCTTACAAGTTTGTCGCTGACCGAAAATTGTACTACTACAAAATGTGAAATATGTGAATTTTCTTTTTAGTTTTAATTTTTATTTAATTGTTTATGCACATTTACATTACATAGAAACAAAACAAATAAAGAATTGTTATTCTATGATGTATACAAATAGTTATTTCTGATTTTTGCATTATGAAGTGAAATATTTCAATAGGTGCTACTAAAATGATATCATAAAACGACGAAGACAATCTGCCTCCTGGTATATTAGTAGGAGTGTCAAGTGTAATTTTATTAAATTGTGGCTTTGTCTGCGGTCAAAATTTTTTTCGCCTATTGATATTTGGCATGCAAAACTTAACTTTTTGTGACTTTTTTCGAAAAAATATTTTTCTGTTAAATTTTTTTTTTCCAGAAAATCTTTAATTGCTCACAAATATTTTAAAGGGCAATTAGTATCATTAGATTGGGCGGAAAATTTCCTATAAGACTACGAGTATAATGTTTTATGCTTATACTCGTATGATGAAAGTCTAAAAATCGATTTTATATAAGCGAGCTACAAGGATCTCCAACTAGTTCTAGCCAAGCCCGAATACAAGGGTGACAATGGGAGAGGATTTATTGTATTTGTCGATTATTTTCCTGAATATATAATTTATGTACCACTTGGTACATATTTGACTAATTTGATTGGCTGAAATTGGGCAGTAAGAGGCTTTCAAATCGAAGATATTATATTATCACCGCTGTTACATGTAACTGTTTCTGTTTATTGGTTACAAACTGTCAGTTTCTCAATCTAAAATTGCTGTTTTTCAAAAATCAGACTTAAAATGTGTCAGGATAGATATAATAGGAGAGAACACGCCAAATTGAGAAAGGTAAACAGAATTTATAACGTTTTTGACAGCTATTGAATAAATAATGGACTCAGTCATTATTATATTCTATACCCAAATATAACACGTATTTTTATCATTGGAGATAATCATAGCACTAGTTAAAATAATAATAAATATCTCCTGAGTCCATTGCAAGATCCAGTCAAGTTTTGACTTAAGATTTTTATTATTTTTGATAAATTATTAAGTCAATAATTAATAGGATTAACGTGTCCACAACGAATACCGAACACGCTTCATTCATACAAAATAAATTTAATTCGTTTAATTCTTTAAATAGTGAGTAATGTTCACATGGTCGTGTTCGTTTACAAATTTTGCAATGGAAATGCTTACAGGAATAAATATGTCGAGCAATAATTATTACTCGTTCGTTCTGTTATCAAAAGATGCGACGATGCGAAAGTTGCCATTGGGCTGGAGATTACCATTTTAAACAAACTTTGTAAATTATTAAATTTTAGCAATACAGTTTATCTTTATATGCAATATTTATTTAGTATTATTCCTTTATTATTACAAAACTGTTCACATTTCTATTTGTAACTTCAGAATCCAATATCTACTAATCGAAGCGTTTGCGAGAAAATCTCCCAGTAATATATTTTTTTCTTGTTTTCAAGTCCTACATTCATATTTTAAGTTAGGATACTTAACACTGCATACAAGGGAATGTTTGCCTTTAGATCTTTGGTAGAATAGCACACTTCAAAATTCTTACAATACAATTTTTTTAATTTATACTATGATGCCTGACAGCCTGATTGTGTATAATACAGAGTGATCATTGATTATTATTAATGATTGATCGTTCTGATATTTGCCGCTCGATGCGTGATTATATTTGTATACTGAACCAGGGTTACCATCCTAACCTGAAAATATCAGAATATATTATAATTAATTTCAAAATTATTTACTTTTTCCGCGGAAGTTTTAATTAGAAAACGGACTTTTCGAAGTCTCGTGACGGTCAATCTTTTATGATCACTCTGTATAATTTAATACACAATATGATTTATCTTTCTTACCTAGATAAATAATACATTTAATTTATGACGTGAGAATTTTTTGATATGAAAAAAATGAAAGAAAATATAATAATTTTTTTTACTCAGATTGGCTTTCGACCTTTGTCGATCAGCCAGTTTCAAAATATAATAATTACATAGTAATATTTATAAATAAATTTTATTAGGACAGTGACTGACTGTTTATCATCATAATCATACGATGTTCATAACTAGAGTGCGGATTATATGCATTTGCATATTAGTATTTTTGTACAAATGTATGCTTTTCATACAAAAATAGATCAATATATGGTGTAATTTTTTTGCATATTTTGCATATTTCAATATTCTTTCCATATTTGTTAAAAATGCATATTTTGTACCTTTTAACCCAAAATTTCAATTTTTTTATAAATTTTGTATGTATAAAATTTATAATCGCTCAAATTTGATACCACCTATAGTAGTTTATACATTCATATTAAAGGTTGGTATAGGGACACAAGTCGTATTCCAGAAATTATACGTTGTTTTGTTTATATTATATGATATTCTTGTGCATTGTTGACAAAATGTAATATTTTTCTGATTTATAAAAATAAATTATTAGTAAAAATGAATAAAATTATGTTGCATATCTGCATATGCATGCATATTTTGATCATATTTGCCTGCATATAATCCGCACTCTATTCATAACTGAAAATGTAAGTAAATATTAAGACATATAAAATGTATAGTTTGTATAATAAATACTTTTATATATATATATATATATATATATATATATATATATATATATATATATATATATATATATATATATATATATATATATATACTATAATCGGCTAGGTATTCAAAACCCTAATCTGCGAACACTGCCTTGCTCAAACACAGCCTTTTGCATTTCTATAATCTTTAAAACCTGCCTTTTCAATTCTCTAAAATGGCGGCTTTCTAAAATTCAAAACCTGCCTTGTTCAATTCTTTAAAATGGCGGACCTCCGAATGATGCATTTCTCTAATATTCAAATCCTGCATTGTTCAATTTACTAAAATGGCGGATCCCCGACTGATGCATTTCTCTAAAATTCAAAACCAGTCTTATTTCATTTTTACCAAAATTGAGTCTTTTTTGACATAAACTAATCTATGCTAACAAAACCCTTCTTGAGTCCAACAGAACTCCGTTTTTTTGACATAAACTAATCTATGCTAACAAAACCCTTATTGAGTCCAACAGAAATCCGATTTTTTGACATAAACTAATCTATGCTAACAAAACCCTTCTTGAGTCCAACAGAACTAGTCACTTGAATAAGGCAGGTTTTGAATTTTAGAGAAATGCATCATGTCATCAAAACATTACAAAATGAAAAATAACTGTAGTAATGCCCGAGCCGCCCGAGTGATGTTAAATGAATAAAATAAATACTACTTTTTTGCATACTATAAGAATAGTGCATTTTTATTAAATTTCCAATAATTTTTAAAGGCGAACATAATGTTTTTAATGCATTTTTAATTCATTTAATATAATTGTAGTTTTTACTTCCTTGTAAAAAGGAAGTATTGTAATCGCGAAAAATTTCGGTTCTCAGATTTTTACGGAAATATCCGTTTTGATCTTTTCTGAATCCATTATGACTAGTTTCGTCGTGACGTCTGTACGTACGGACGGACGTATGTGTGTCGCATAACTCATACGGTTAGACGTAGAAAATTGAAATTTTGTATTTAGGACTGTTATAGCATCTAGTTGTGCACCTCCTATTTTTGTTTTCAATCTACAAACCGGAAGCAGTACTTTTTTCAAATATTTCGATAAATATTTAATTTTAGACAATTTTTTTATTTTAAATGAAAGATTATGTGTATATTACCTACAATCGGTATTTTATAAATATTGTTGTATCTGGTATCATTTAAGAATAATTAAAGTATATATTTATAATTTAGTATTTCGGTATCTTGTAATTCATGATCGATTAACATTTGTTACTACGTAAAATTTAAATGATTATGACATAACAGTGACAGTGGCAGTGACAACAGTAAAATATCGTTTATATCTTCTTCTGCAGTTTAAATAAAATGACTAAAATATATTTGTGAGTATAGTAGCTAGTAGTAGTACTTATAAATTAATATATTTGTATAATAAGTTAAAAGAATAAAGTAGGTATGGCGGGAGGTCTTGTGGTGGCCACGTCATATTTTTTTATATTATTCTACATTTTAGTTATTAAGAAAAGTATGAACAGTTTAATAGGCGTACAATGAAGTCATGTGGTGTCTACGTCAGATTTTTTTTATCACCACACATTGGCATTACGGAATGAAGAATTGTGTTTTGTGTTGTATGTACATACGTTTACATGACATACATATTTTTTCTGTAACGCTATTGAGTTGTAACTGGAAATATATTAAATTTTACAATGATATTTAAATAATAATCGTCTAATAATTCAATTAAATTGATCCCAAAAATTAACATCGCATGTAAATGCAACACACATTACATTTTTAAAAATTAATCTTGCTAGCAACGCAAGAAATAGGGTAGCAAGAAATTTACAAGACAAGAAATGACTGAGCAAGACAAGAAATCTTGTTTTGCGCATCACTATTTAAAAACAACTTCCGACCAGTGGCAAAAAATGTTTGGTTGTACAGTATATACGCTTAAATTTTTTGTCCTAAGTTGTGGAACACATGAATAGGTACTACTACTACTATTCACAAATATATTTTAGTCATTTTATTTAAACTGCAGAAGAAGATATAAACGATATTTTACTATTGCCACTGTCACTGTCATGTCATAATAATTTATACTACAAAGATACCGAAATACTAAATTATAAGTAGGTATAATACTTTAATTATTCTCAAATGATATTAGATACAAACAAATTTATAAAATACCGATTGTAGGTAATAATCACATAATCTTTCATTTAAAATAAAAAATTATCATAAATTAATTATTTAGCGAAATATTTTTAAAAAGTACTACTTCCGGTTTGTAGATTGAAACACTGCACTGGGAAATTGACATGTCCGATTGTTATTTTCTAGGTTATGAGTACAAAAAATAAATTAGTGTAAGTACTTCTATTTTATACATAAGTAATTATAATTATCTTAATTGATATCATGAGCAGCACCTTTTCAAAAAATGTTGTAACTTTTTCCCCTTATCGATATATCTACTTCTGCCGCAAACAAGGCGTCTTGACGTCTACAGTGATTGTAAAACCCTGCAACGGCTGCAACGTCGGGAATTTTCTTTGTTACTGCATAACTCCTGCAGTCTTCGCTGCGTTTTTTGCTTCTCGCTGCACCCCCGGGATGTTCGGATCAGTTGGCAGGCCTACTTTACTTCTTTTCTTATTCTTTACGATCCACCAGTCGGCCAAGACATACAGTAGGTTATATACCGGCATACCGGGTGTCTAATCAAATTTTTTATACTTATATGAAAAACAATGTTATTTTCAAATTTTGCTGTAATTAGTTACCTACCTATTTATTTTAGACGAAAGTTGTAAATGCAAAACTAAAAATTATACAATATTAGATTGTTAGGTCTCAAGAAAAACGCAAATGAAAATAGCTATTCATAGCATTATTTGTCAGAGTGCCATGGGTGGCTGGGTTATTTAGATATCCCCACAAAAAAGTCTACTCCGCAATAACCCAGCCGCGATTAACCAGTTGAAGACCAATATCCGGGAAGAAATGGCAGCTATTCCCCGTGCAATGTGCCAGCGAGTTTTTACCAATTTGAGGTTTGCAGCGCGATGGTGCACACCTGGATGACGTTATTTTTATGAAATGAATTTCCCAGATGTAAATTTTTATAGAAATAAAAATTTGTATGTGAATTGTACTTAGTTTTTTTTTAATGATTTTTTCAAATTCGTACTTCTTTCTGGCCCACCTTGTATAACAAATTATTTTGTTATAATGAAAACGATATTTGCTACATTTTAATTCTGGCATTAATATTTGCTAAATTCTAACAAACAAAAATTTTAACAACAAACATTTGATTCTAGCAAAGTTATTTGTTGAATTAACTAAATTTTTAGTTAATTTTAACAAAATATGAGATGCAAAATTTTAACAATTTCAGATTTCTAACTGTGTAAGGCGGGAGGTCGTGTGCTGGCCACATCAGATTTTTTAAGTTATTAAATTTCCGTGTTAATTTAATTACAATTGTAGACACATACCTAAGTACTACTGGAGAAATTTTTTCGTCGCGTTTCAGTTATCATAAAACTCAAATCTGATAAGTGGAATATTAATTGTGTATTATCTCAGGGTCGAACACTTGGAGGGGTTATAAATGTTCTAGCGACGAATGTTGATGACATAGTTTACTTTTGCGCGGTTTTCGTTCAGAGTTGAGGTTAGATTTGTGGCCACTCGACAGTACGGTGTACCGCTGTGCGTTGAGTGCTGCTGAACTCAATCTGACACATGGTACCACATAATACATTAAGGACAATGAATTGTGGTGAATTATTCAGCGTTACAGTGTTATTTAGTATTTATATGGCAAATAGGAGTACAATAATAACTCGAAAAAATTACACAGATCTTGACTAATTATAATAACATATTCGCAAATTATTCTGATAATAAATTTGTAATCTTAAACAAAAATTTAGGATATTATTTGAATTAAATTCATTTAATAGATTTTACATAAATTTTTTCTTACATCACGATGTTTTCGCTTTTAGTCCGGGAGCTGGCGTCAAATTTTCATGGGTGATTGCAGCAAAGCTGATTTTTGTAATATAATTAGTTCTATAATAACTAATTAAGAATTGCAGTGTTAGCTGGCACGACCGTGTGGCCTGCAGATTTAAGGGCCTGCGAAACTTTCAAAAAATATCAGATTTTCAAGTGAAACCAACAAAGCTAAAATTTTGTATAATGATACTTTACCAATTATATTTAACAAAAAAATATGTTAGCTGGACATGGCAAGTGGAAAACATTAGGCATTTTTTATTCACTCCGGTTACATCTATGGTTACTTATAGTTACATGATAACCATATTTTATTCACAATTTAATGACGTCACGACGTAACCTGGTTAGTTGTAGTTACAGCAAATATCTGACCGTGGTGTGTAGCACGGTTTGCTGTATAGTTACTATGTTCATCTTTTTCTAATTTGTAAGTGTCAGTTGTGTCAGTGTCATGATTGTTTTGAACACTTATTATTAATCAAGGAGATATTATGGCCATTTGCACCGCCTCCACTTAAATTTTTAGTGTCACTTAAATGAAAAACTTCGAATCGAATTAATGACAGCAGTGTTATTTCTACGTTTGACAATGTGATTTTGATTCGATATTGTTCATTTAAGGAAAACATAATAATTTAAGTGGAAGCGGTGCAACTGTCCATTAAAGTTCTAAATATTGATAAGTATTGGTATTTATTGAATGTGAAACAAATTTATGTACTCAGTAAAAATCATTATATTTTTTTTTAGTATTTTGATCCTTTAACTATGATGTCGAGAAAACATTCATTCAGCGATCCTATTATGCTCATGGATGAATTTAATTAAATTTTTTTAAATTGTATCTCTTCCATTTTCAAAACAATTAAAGTTAATCACGAACTATTAACAAATATCTTCACTGATTTAAATTTGACAAACAAGAGGTAACCAACGATGTAACCGAAGCGATTTCATTCGAAAATGTTACTGCATACGTCACTATGATGTATGACACTAACCACTGTGTTAACCTCAAGTAACCTAGTTAGCTGAATAAAAAATGCCTCTTGTTAGCTGTGCAGGTGAACAGTGACAGTGACAATGTCAAAATAGTGACACATCGTTTTCATTTTATGTAAACAGTAGAAGAAGATATAAACGATGTGTACTATTTTGACACTGTCACTGTCAATGTTCACCTGCACAGCTAACAAGGTTTTCCACCTGCCCTGTCCAGCTAACATATTTTTTTGTTAAATATAATTGGTAAATTATCATTATACAAAATTTTAACTTTGCTGGTTCACTTAAAAATCTTGAGCCCCGCTTTCGGACCAGCTAACTCTGCAATTCTTAATTAGTTATTATAGAACTAATTATATTATAAAAATCAGCTTTGTTGAAATGGTCCGGTCAAATTTGACGCCAGCTCCCGGACTATTTGATTATTCCAAACAAATCATTTTTGACCAATTATAATGTTCTACTGGTTCTACTGTTCGAAGAAGGCAGTTTCTTAGCGATAAAATCCTGTAGTTTTATTAGTCCAGTCAAAATAGGAAAAAATGACGGGTCAAATACCGAAAGTTTTGAAACTTTGAAGCATTGTTCGGGAAGGTCTAGTAATGAACATATCAAAAGTCCTGACCAGTAGGTGGTGAGCGGTAGCGGATCACAAAATGGCTGCCAAAATCTGGTTTTTCTATAATATCTCGTTATCGCTGCATTGTAGAGTACCTACACTAAAAGTACTTTATACAAAGTTGTAGAGAATAAAATTTACTTACTACAACTTTGATATAAAACAATTTTTTCCAGATCAATGGTTCCCAACAAAACGCTCCGCTTTTCTTTATCATAATAAAGAAAAGCGAAGCGTTTTGTTTGCTATTTACAAAATGTTGAATTTTTCCTAATGCAACTGTAACTTTCTAACAGATGAACATATCGACTTCCGGTTTTAAATAAGTATTCAATTTAACTGACATTTTTCTATCCAAATTAAAAATTTCAGATTTTGGTGACCCTTGTAGGTATAGCAACATTTTAAAAAAAGAACATAAATAGTTTTTAATTATTTTATTTTTTATTTTTGTGATTTTGTTACTATAATTTCTGAACTAATTGAGATATCGACTTCCGGTTTCCGGAATTGAATTTCTTTCAATCACAGACGAACTACAGTGAAAAATGCATGACACAAATAACAGCCAATGGATGAATTGATGACAATAATAGTAACCATGGTTATATAAAAATTTTCTCGGAAATTTTTTACTAGTAGCTTGAGTAACTTAACTGAAATTAATAAGCGGAAAATTTTCCGACGTCTGTCACTTGGACATTAAATTAAAAAATTGGTTAAATTGTTATTTTGAGTATAAATAAGCAATTAATAAGGTAAATAATACATGTTTATTTATGTTAAATACAAATTTAGTAAATATTTCAAGTTTCTATTGTGAAAAGAATTCAAAAATAGAGCGGCGGTGTCATTGCGATTTTCTTACCGAATATGCACTCGTGCATTAATTCATGTCCAGGGAATTTTTTATCGTGCATTCCAACAACGTAATTAGCTCTCATGTACCACTCGAGTTAATTAAGACGTTGTTGGAAAGTACTCAAAAAAATTTCCGGAAAGAATTAATGCACATGTGATATTATAAGTGACAATTTTCTTTTAAAAATTACAATTATACTGACAACATAGCATCAAATGTTAGCTGTCACTTTGCTGTACAAAGTGTCAAAATCTTTAAATTAGAACAAAATTTACAATTATACTGAACGGTTTACTCCAAACTATTATTATTATATTATTTAAAAAGAAATAAAATACGAACGCATCCACTTAAAACCTAATTTTTCAAAAATTTTGTAAGTATTTCAAATTTATCGCAGAGTGAAACGGTGCAAGATCAACATTTCATTCCGTCATTTTTTTGAAATTCGTAACATAAAATATTTATTTCTGAGTTAACTAGGCGGTCAATTTTGATAATACTTCGCATACGCAGATATAACCATACATTAAATTAAATAGTATTTTAAACAAAGTTTATGGGTTTGAGTCACGAATTTAATGCAATATGTTCAGCAAAGTATAATTTTTCCTATACCCACCATATGTTAAAAATGTCATATTTAAATGTGAACATCTCTGGATAGTCGCTGGATAGAGATGGTCAAATCGATTGAAATTTGAAATATGTATGGAAACAGTGTCAACAACTGATGTTTTCATGTTTCATTAAAAGTTTATGGATTTGTTACAACGCTCGAATCGCCGTAATAACCTGTATTATTTTGGCGTTTGTGATATAATCAATTTAATACTCGTTTGTCCGTTACTACAGTGTAAAATAAATTTCTGTAAAATTACTAAATTATTAAATATTTCACATATTGTAAATGTACATAAAAATTTAATTTTTTCGAACTAGGTATGTAAAATTACATACCTACACATAATTTACATTGTAACAGGGTGGAACTTTCCATCCTGTTTTTTGTTGGCGTTTTTTTTAAAAAAGCGTTAACACATGTTCGATGCAAACACCCCCTTGCACCTCTTAGTCGGGGTAAAGTGGTGCTTCAATGATGTAGCCTTTTGTGCGTTTACGCAGTTTTGCGAAATTTAAGAAATTTATGTAACATTAGTCTTAAATATTCATTCAGTTTAAATAAGTGTAACCTTTAGTAAGTGTGAAAATAAAATTAGTATTATTATTGTTTTATTAAAGTGAGAATGTCATGATTAGTGCCGCTCCCAATTATGCCACGACTTGTATATCCTCCTAAAGTAATTCCCTTCATCGTCCCCTTCAATCAGCTCCTTTTGCTACAGCATATTAAATTAAGTACATAATTACAAAAAAAAATTCAAAACACATTTCAGTAAAATTACATATAGTCCAGTCAGGAGAGTCAAAAATTGATTGAAATCCAAGACTAATACAGGCTGGGGCAAGACAACCTCCCTAGTTTCAATAGAGAATTGTGAAGCGAGCAGAGGTCGTAAAAGGATGGCATTCCCGGTAGATATGCCGTTTGCATTACAAAAGGTTTCAGTCGAAAACATAATGTGGACGAACGAGCAACGCGCTTTTGCCGTCGAAGCATACATACGCGAAAACGAGTCTGTAATGCTTCTACGGTAAAAGCGCGTTGCTTGTTCGTCCACATTATGTTTTCGACTGAAACCTTTTGTAACGCAAACGGCATATACATATATGCCGGTCGCTATACACGCCATTCCCATTCTTTTACGACCTCTGCTCGCTTCACAATTCTCTATTGAAACTAGGGAGGTTGTTTTGCCCCAGCCTGTACATAACCAAGTGAAATTTGGCATGTGAGTAGTTAAGAACACACAGAAACAAAAAAAATTCGCTCCACCTCAGTATGCTCCGCTTCCCACAAAAAATTTCAGTTAAAACTCTAAATTTTCTTGTAAACGCATTTTCCTCGAAAACTATCAAAGATTTTGGAAAACGGTTTTGAGAAAATTTGCTATCAAAATGGTCCTTAAAATTTTTTCATAAGTAGCACCGTGTAGGCACCAGCCGTTTAATAATCGAATGAGAATTTTCTGTATAGTTGGCGCTACATTGAGAATGACTTAATAAATTCGCCGCTACAGAATGAATGTGGTATAACTTTATTAACATCATTTTGTAAAAATAAAAACTGCATTTTATTCATCAATGCTTTCACTTTCAGTTGCACTAATTACATTTGAATTTCCGACCCCGTCATACCGAGAAAATTGCTTTAAAAAAAATCATATCTCGGTATTAGAAAATGTTCAAAGAATTCTCAATATTTTCAATATTTAAGAATGAAATTGTAAATTCGTAGAGAATTATCTTCATCCCCAATGTGTGTTATAGGTCCGAAAAGAAAATTAGGCTATCGTTTTGCTTGAATTGTAAAATAATTTGTCACACGACCATATATGAAACTGACAGTTTCCATACAGTTACCTAGCTAAGAAAATAATTAATATCATACATCTGTCCAACCCGTGCGTTATGTTAACGTATACGGCTTAACGCACGTTTTAAATTTTTGTTTCACCTTTTAGTAGGCGTGTGTTGTCTGATATTTTTTCCTGTCATTAAGTATTTCACGATAAATTGCATTATTCCATTAAAATGGACAAACATGACATTAAAAGTGATTTATCCACATAAATTAAAATAAAGTTCTTTAAATAGAATTTTCCGTTGATCGTTTATTAATGAGTATCATTAATGTAAAAAAATCATACATTAATGACACCTATAAATGCATGATTTTTTATTAATCAACGATTTATTGGATGCGTTCAGAACACGTAATATTGAATTATATTGACCAGATCTAAGTTTTATCAAAATGCAAAACAAAATTAAAAGAAATGATTTTCACACTTCTAGGTAAATAATATTTACGTAGAATTGCTTTATAATGAATATAAAAATAATAACATCATTCTAAAAACGAAAATACTTTGGGATTTAGTACTGCTAATCAATATTAAGTGAACTGACTGCACCCGTTTCTCCCTGAAAACAGTTGATTGTTCGATTGTTTTTGTTGAGTTGTTGTTGTCGATACAATTGTGGTGAACATTTAAAACGGTAGTAACCTAATTTGTTATGGAATAAAATTTAAAAAATTCAAATTAAAAAGGTATGATCAACGGAAAAATATTGTAACTAACTCATGTGTTAATAGGCGATTAATAATCTCAACAATGAACGCGTTCGCTTCTCTCACGCGTTAAAATGTCTCAATTATTAATCGCCTTTATTAACACACTAGTTTGTTAAATAACTATTATATTCTTGATATTGAAAATCTTGTATTCCATGATGGCGGTATATTTGTTTCTACGTAAAATTTAAATTACGACAGAGACAGTTGCCATCACAGAACATTAAACCAAATAAGAAACGAAAGTCAATGGTATCAGAAAGAAACAAACAGTGCTGCGACCCGTGTTCGCCTGGCACAACTAATTTGACTTAGCCACCTACGATTCTCATTTACTCGTATTTAAAATACTGCTACTACTACTTGATTTTTTAATAATAATAAAAACATTATATTTATAACATAAATTTTTATTTTATATAAAATGGAATCAGAACAAAGATCTAAACTAATTAAACTAAATTATTACCTATTATATTATTTATCAAATTGGTGCTCATTTGAATTGTTTACCTAAAAATGAGACTCAAAAAAATGATCTTCGCATAAATAATAATAGGGTACTTTACCATAGTAGCAAATTAGCAATCCAGTCAATTATATTGAAAGGAGACCTCAAAAAGGAGTTATTGCCATGAAAAAAGTTTTTAAAAAGTTAATAGTTCTTTAAATATTTGAGATTTTATGTATCGATACATCTACTTCACAAAAATGCGTTTCTTGTGTATTCTTACTTACGGTAATAAAGAAACTACTAAATTGTATTTTATATTTTGTAACATTTAGAAACAGTTGATTTTACATGAGTACATTTTAATCCCAGCCTCATGGTTTGAGAAGATTTTCAGCTATACATCTACGTCACACAAACTTTAAAAATTATATAATTACAGCTTTATTAAGAACAATTAAGGCTTATCAGTACTGACAATCGCTTTTAAAGAACATGAAGTTTCAATAAAAAACTTTTTTTAAATGGTAAACTACTAGTCCGTGGGCCCGCCGACATAAAGTTTCATTTATACATAACCGTCTGCAACTTCTTGAGATGCTTCATTGAGGTGAGTCTACCACATCTTTCCCTATGAAAATTTTCGATCTCGCGGCGTTTCCCCAATAATTCTACCGGAAGTCGACTATTCGTATTAATTGCAAAATTTATACATACTCTAATTTTGAATGAGGGAATCGAATAAGAATTAACTGAAACGCATGAAAAAGGTTATTGATAGCGTTCCAATTTTTTCATAATTTGTTGATGAAAAAGTACCTAAATCAAATATTCAATTGTCCGACAAAAATCATTTTGCGATTTTTCAGTCCGACACGAGGAAATTGTCCGTTTCCTGAGGACCAAAAATTTATTAATAGCTGTCGGACAAATAGAAATTTATATTTCTAAGAGATGTATTTAATAAGAGTAATACTATAGTCCATTTGAAAATGACTGACAGTAATAAATCATTATTTGCAAGAGTAGTATTGGATTTTTGCCAGCAATGCGGCAAATAAAACTACCAGAAAAATCAGTTGTAACTACACTAGGATGGTCAAAATAAGCCGCACGCTTTATGCCTGGAACGAAACTTACTTCTCGAACAATAGAAATCCCGTCACCAACGCTAAGATAATCCCCGTCGGACTGTGTCATAGACGTAGATAGGAGTGATCTGTTTATACATTTACTAAAAATAAAAGTTTTTAATATTTAAATATAACTTTATCACTCATTATTATTAAAATAAATCTTTTCCCTGAAAAACAACAGTTCTCTACCGAATTTAGTTATTTTGACTATCCCTGTGCAAACAATTATTGATGCGCCACTGGAATGTCTTTGACAGAAGGATTTATTACTGTCAGTCATTCTCAAATATAGTATAGTGTCGGACAAATAAATCGTGGCCATTTTGAAGTCGGACAAAAAAACATTAATCTCTCAATAATGCAAATGACCTTACTGTTCATTCAACCAAATACTTCTTATTTTTACATATTTGAATTCTACGTACGATTCTGAATCCAATGATACATCATCAAGTCCAGATTTCATGCAAAATATGTCAAGAAAAAATCTAAATAAAGAAAATCAAGAAGGTTATAAAATTTGACATTTATAAAAACAATTGACATGCGATAGGTGAAAATAATTATTAACAATAGACAAAGGTCTAAAATGTGTGTAAACGAAAATGGTTGTCAGTTTTAACACCTTCTATAATTTTTTAATACTTACTTACTTAATCCTAAAGCCTATTTACCTTTTCAGGTGTTTGGATGCTATTTTTTTTAATTTCTTATCTTTTCTTCGTATTTCATTAAATTAAACTTTAATCTTTGATATCTAGTTTATTAATTTTTGTGATATATTTTGCATGAAATCTAGACCTGTGATACAGACGATACAGTGAATCAGAATTATATGTATGAAATATATAAAAATATATACGGTGTTCCATTCAAAATAAGAAAGTTTATGTCATTTCCGGTTTAACCGAAAGTGATATTTTTGTAAATAATATGTATTTTGGATGTTTACTTATGGTTAGTTTTCCCAAATAAAATTTTATTGCGATTGCTTTATTAATAAAAAAGTTATATCGAGCGTATCATTTGTATGTTACAGTTTAATAATCACATTCTATATATTTTCAAAAAGAAGTTCTCAAAAACTCAAGTGGTTATTTGTAAGTGGAGCGTATATACATTAATAAAATCGTACAATCAAATCATCCCCAGATAACTAGATATGAAAAAACAATTTGTTCGCTTTACAGGTATAAGCTAATAATTTGCTGTCGGACAACTAATTCATAGTGTTGTATTCTTTATTTGAAAACAAAAAATCAAAAATAGAAAATGCTAATAATAAATTTTTGGTTCTCAGGAAACGGACAATTTCCACGCGTCGGACTGAAAAATCGCAAAATGATTTTTGTCGGACAATTGAATATTTGATTTAGATACGTTTTCATCAACAAATTATGAAAAAATTGGAACGCTATCAATAACATTTTCGAGGTCGAAATTCTTGCATGTCTATCTTGGTAGACACGCTTGATGCTGCATATATTTTGTCGGACAACTTTTTTTTCATGCGTTTCAGTTAATTCTTATTCGATTCCCTCATTTAAAATTAGAGTAAGTATAAATTTTGCAATTAATACGAATAGTCGACTTCCGGTAGAATTATTGAGGAAAAATTTTCATAGGGAAAGATGTGGTAGACACCTCAATGAAGCATCTCAAGAAGTTGCAGCCGGTTATGTATAAATGAAACTTTATGTCGGTTGGCCACTCGCTTTGCTCGTGACCAATCAGAACACGAGTTAGAGCAGCATTTTACTTCTCCCACATGTGAAGTACGATATTTTTCTTCACTGTGAGGAAAAATAATTTTCGTCGTTTACCTTAGTTTTGTAACTACTATTACAAAGTGGATATTTGCACGAATATTTAATTCGGCCTGACATATCTATTGTGCTTTCTAAAAAAAACAAATTATCACGAAATTAGTTAAAACATATTTAAAATCCTTAACGAATGTATTACCTTTGTAGTTTTCAGAATAAATCTTTTAATTTCTTGAGAAACAAAACAATTATAAAGTGTCAAAATTACAAATAATTTTAAAAACAAGTAAACTATGAAACCTCTATAATTGAATATAGAGCCATCTGTTGTCCGCCTGGCACAACTAAGTATGTTTCTGTTTTACTTATATTACTTTCATCCGGCTGGTTGCCATATTCATGAGTTAAATGTTTAATATTTATGATCGTCAAAAAAATAGTGTACAAAACTCACAGAAAAGTGTCTATTGAATGGTCGTGAGATTACCGAACTTGGCAGGCCTTGTGCGTCATCATTCTCACTCACACGATATCATTCACTTTCCTCGCTCATTATGAAATAATATACTATTTTTAATGTTATTATACGTTACATAATTTCTGAATCCATCTTTATTGCCTTTAACCCTACCTACGCATTCTCAAACTATAAATATTTATATTTGTTTTGCAAGTGCAATTACAGTAATAATTTAATTTTATACGATAAATGATGTAAATATTTTTTATTTTTTATTTAAACAAATTGTGTGCAATTAATCATTTCATGCGATAGTATATGAAAACATATAATTTGTGATAATGAATTCATTTTATTTATTCATTTATTTATATATCTAACTTAAATTCAAGAAAATAAGATCAAACTCCATACATTAAAAAAGTTTATAAATAACCGAGTAAATTACATAATCATTTAAAATATTTCTCAATATTACATCCTACCAAACGGTTTTCTAAAGAGTGGTAGACAATTTCTAACTAAATCATTTTTTCTAATTAAATAATATTACAAGCGATTTAATACAGACAATTCCTAAAAAGAGCATAATCCATGGGAATTTCCCTTTTTTTAAATTCATTATTTAACTTCGATTGTCTTCCAGCTGCTGGCCACGGCCCTTGGAATCCAAAATGGCTGCCGATTAACGGCCACAATTTTGAACACAAAGAAATATATACCTCTTGTAGATAGATCTTTATATCCATTTTTCATTTTCAGATCGGCACATAAATGTTAATGCATATACAGGGTGTCTATTTAACTCGGGCCACTATTGGTAATTCCTAAACTAGAACAGATACGACTTCGGTTAAATTAGACAAAAGTTACCTTATCAGAAGGCCATTCCAGTGATGTATTTGTTTATCCAAAAATATGCACAGGTAACTAGATAGAGCAAAAACTTTAATTTTTTTAAATAGCAATCACAGTTAGCTATGGCATCATTAAAAGGAGTAAGTTTTTCTCTTTTCAACTGTATGTAATTTTCATCATTTATTTTTTAAATTAATGTTTTATTTACACAAAACCTAATACACTTAATTCTAATGGCACTTATTAAAGTAGGCTTTGATAAAAACAATTTAAAATGATTTATATTGTTTTAAACATTTTTCTCGTATTGCTGTCAGTTTTTATATTGTTAAAAGTGATTTTTAGTGGGTACTGTTGGCATATTAAATTGTTTTTATCAAGGCCTACTTTAATAAGTCCCATTAGAATTAAGTGTATTTGGTTTTGTGTAAATAAAACATTTTATTTAAAAAAAATGATGAAAATTACATACAGTTGAAAAGAGAAAAACATACTCCTATTAATGATGCCATAGCTAACTGTGATTGCCATTTAAAAAAATTAAAGTTTTTGCTCTATCTAGTTACCTGTGCATATTTTTGGATAAACTGGAATGGCCTTCTGATAAGGTAACTTTTGTCTACTTTAACCGAAGTCGTATCTGTTCTAGTTTAGGAATTACCAATAGTGCCCGAGTAAAATAGACACCCTGTATACGAATACATGCTAATATAAAGAATTTTTACGAAAAACTTTGTTTTTAAGGTTACTTTTTTACCTTCCGCTTACCTGTAAAGGAAGGTATTGGAATCATGCAAAAAATCGGGTAGTGAATTTTTAGTGGATGAGCACGAATTAGGGTCCTTACAACTCATTTTTGATAGTTTCACGATGATGTCTGTGTGTATGTGTGTGTGTGTATGTATGTGTATGTGTATGTGTATGTGTATGTGTATGTGTATGTGTATGTGTATGTGTATGTGTATGTGTATGTGTATGTGTATGTGTATGTGTATGTGCATGTGCATGTGCATGTGTATGTGTATGTGTATGTGTATGTGTATGTGTATGTGTATGTGTATGTGCATGTGCATGTGCATGTGCATGTGTATGTGTATGTGTATGTGTATGTGTATGTGTATGTGTATGTGTATGTGTGTATGTGTGCATGTGTGTATGTGTATGTGTATGTGTGTATGTGTATGTGTGTATGTGTGTATGTGTATGTGTATGTGTGTATGTGTATGTGTGTATGTGTGTATGTGTGTATGTGTGTATGTGTGTATGTGTGTATGTGTGTATGTGTGTATGTGTGTATGTGTGTATGTGTGTATGTGTGTATGTGTGTATGTGTGTATGTGTGTATGTGTGTATGTGTGTATGTGTGTATGTGTGTATGTGTGTATGTGTGTATGTGTGTATGTGTGTATGTGTGTATGTGTGTATGTGTGTATGTGTGTATGTGTGTATGTGTGTATGTGTGTATGTGTGTATGTGTGTATGTGTGTATGTGTGTATGTGTGTATGTGTGTATGTGTGTATGTGTGTATGTGTGTATGTGTGTATGTGTGTATGTGTGTATGTGTGTATGTGTGTATGTGTGTATGTGTGTATGTGTGTATGTGTGTATGTGTGTATGTGTGTATGTGTGTATGTGTGTATGTGTGTATGTGTGTATGTATGTATGTGTGTATGTGTGTATGTGTGTATGTGTGTATGTGTGTATGTGTGTATGTGTGTATGTGTGTATGTGTGTATGTGTGTATGTGTGTATGTGTGTATGTGTGTATGTGTGTATGTGTGTATGTGTGTATGTGTGTATGTGTGTATGTGTGTATGTGTGTATGTGTGTGTGTGTGTGTGTGTGTGTGTGTGTGTGTGTGTGTGTGTGTGTGTGTGTGTGTGTGTGTGTGTGTGTGTGTGTGTGTGTGTGTGTGTGTGTGTGTGTGTGTTGTGTGTGTGTGTGTGTGTGTGTGTGTGTGTGTGTGTGTGTGTGTGGTCATGGCCGGATGTTAGTCGCATAACTCAAATACTAATTGCCCGAAAATTTTGATATTTGGTATTTAACATTTGTATATAAATTGGAAGAGCTCCTTATATTTTGGTACAAATATCTCCATCGGAACGGAAGTGATATTTCTTGAAGATTGAAATTAATTAATTGTCAAAATTGTATATAAATTTGGAAAAATATAGTATTTATTTGTAATAAGAATAAAAGGAAAAGTTATTTGCAACTTACGTTATAAAAAAATTGTCTTTATCTGGTAGCATTAAAGAACTACAGTAAAATTTAAAAAATAAATTTATCAATTAAAACGTTGATATCTTGTAATCCATGATCGGTTGATTTTTGTTTCTGCGTAAAAAATATTGACAGGTGAGACGGGTGACAAATTGGCATACTAGCGCTATATAAGTCCTAAGTAAGATATTAAATGTAGTAATTGAACGGAGGATGGCTTCAACACAGCAGAGTTTTCCTGTGAATGAATCTTTTTATTCAGGTGATGCAAATTTCTGTGTTTGAAAATTTTAGATTTTTATTTGTATATTTTAAATAAGCACCTGATTGTACGTATACATTTCTGTTTAAAGTCTAGATATGGCGGAAGGTTGTGTGATGGCCACGTCAGTTTTTTTCTTATTGTTTATCAAATTAAAAATACATTTTTCTTCTTATATCCATACGATGATTGAAATCGAACAACAGACAGCAAATAAATAAAAATGAAACATTCCAACATCGAAGTTTGTCTTTCGCCTTCTGTTTATAGATCTCATTACGTCACAGCCAACCTGGATTAAAGATCGACGCTGTCAGGCTAGATTTACAGAAGTATATGAAAGGATGTATTTTTATTTTTGTGTGACAAAAATGAAAATAGAAGGATTAAGGATTTAATTCGAAAGGATTTTTAGATTAATGGAACGTAATGCAACCAATGTAACAATACATGAATGATGTTACTAAACCCACCAGCCTCTACTAATTTTTTATGTCTAAAAAATTTAATTATACTATATAGAAACCTATTATAAAGACAATATTTTGGCGCTGTGTTGGTGCACTTACGGATGTCAGTTTTAAAATGACACCCGGTATCTGATATATTGGAAAATCAATGATATTTTTAAAAAATTTGCTGTAGTAAGTGATCTCTAATCCCCGAAGGGAATATTCCCCGGGAAGAGAATTTATAAGGGAATATTCCCCGACCTTGAATAAATTTCCGAAAGTAAGGAATTTAAGTTTTAGTTGTTTTACTGATGTTGTAGTTAGTATCAGCGTAGTGCTGCAAGTTCATGAGTGTTTTCTCACCTGTTTCGTATATCGTGTCAAGTGTAAGTGTCAGAATTGTGTTATTTATAAGCATTTTATAAATAATTGTTTGTGAATATGGGTGGAAATAAGTCGAATGTCCATAAACCTTTTTATAAAGTTGAAAAAAATAATAAGATAGTGTACCATTGTATTGTATATACTGCAACTACAAATACAATGTGAAAAATGCTTCAAAAATGTTGGTGCACCTAACTAAATTATGCACGAAATGTCCATATGAAATCAAACAACAATTAATTAAAAAAGATGACAGAAAAGCCACAGACCAGAGTGTTTCACAAATATCAAGAAAAAATCTTAATCTTGACCTTTCTTGACGTCAAGACAAGACAAGATCAAGACAAGATTGTACATTTTTATTTCAAGACAAGAACATCAGTATAAAGATCAAGATTTCTTGACAAGAAATTCAAGATTTCTTGAAAACTTATATTTTTTCATAATATCTGTGGTAATTATGTTTTCAAAAATTTTTGTAATAAGATTGTGTTTATAAACGTCAGCAATTACACAAAATTCTGCATTTCGTATTCAACAAAACGTAATGAATAAGTATATTGAAGAATAATCAAAACAGAAAGTTTAGTTACAAATTGTATAGTATAGGTATTATCATTTTACATTTTGTTTGGCACATGCAGCTGTTTACACAAAGAAAATTTATCGCTGATTAAAGATTTTGTCTTTTTATTAGTTTTTCTGTAAACGCTAATGTTGCTGTTATAGAAAAGGTAAAAATTCAAGAAGAAATGGCCAAGACATAAAGCTTTTTATTTCTTGACTTGTAATTCAAGACAAGACAAGAATTAATCGTCAAGACAAGATTTATTGTCTTGATGAAACACTACAGACCACAGTGCCGTCTGCTTCTTACTCATGCTCCTCTAGCATATGTGTTTGTCATATCATCTTACTCCGATACAGATACAAGTTCTTAATCTGATTAACCTTTGTAATTTTTCTACTTATAATAAAATGCCATTTCTACAAAGAAAACTATTCTTTTTTGGTCATCTAACACAATAAAATGAAAATTCCCTCTAATTTCCCTGAATCGAGAATATTCCCGGGAATATTCCACGAAAATAAATTCCGGAAATTTACCCATCACTACTTGTTTTACTTTCAAGAAACTTTCCTCGTGTGTACAGGGCATAAGATTAGTAGGAAAAAGTAAGTTCGATAAGAAAGCTAAAGAAGAGATTCTTATTCTTATTGGTTACGATAGAGACGACAGATATAGAATATTCTGCAGCAATATACTTATACGATCTCGTGATCTCGTGAATATTATAATATAATTAATTTAAAAGATGAGAACAGCGAATCAGAAGAAGACAACGAAATAGAAGATAGTCTCATAGAAGTAGAAAGGAATCAAGAAAAAAACAGGAGGGGAAAATGCAGATAAAGGAGAAGAAAATGAAGATAAATCTACATGAGATATTAATCTTCGGGATCGTAGTAGGTATGCCACAAACTTACAAGGAAGCAGTTAAGAGTAGTGAAGCAAATGCTTGGCTTATTGCTATGGAAGATAAATTGTCTTAAAGAAAATAATAAGTGAACTTTATGTGATTTACCTAATAATACAAAAGCATTATCTTCAAAGTGGGTATTTACAAAGAAATTTAATGCAGATGGTTCCTTGGATCGTTACAAAGCTAGATTAGTGGTAAAAGATTTTTCTCAGCGACAATGACTGCAAATCTGTGACTGTACCAATTTTAAATGACGAAACTTCTGAAATAAGAAAGGAAATGAAAAATATTAAAAATAGCACATTTCCATATCGTGAAGCAATAGGCTCCTTAAGTGACATAGTAAAAGTTAAAGAATATTCAGAAATTTAAAAGCGACAACTGATATTGGAATAATGTATAAAAGAAATTTTAAGAAAGGAATATTGCAAAGCTACTCTGACGCAGATTTTGGAGGAGATATTCACACAGGAAGGTTTACAACAAGTGTAGTCAGTATCTACTCTGGTGGTATTATTTCATGGACAAGTAAAAGGCAAACTTTGTTACAGAAATAGTAGCTACTAGTGAAGGAGCACAGGAAATAGTGTGGTTAAAAAGACTATTGGCAGATATAACTGGTTATAAAAATGCAAATATGATGCTATATGTTGACAACAACGCAGCAATTAAGTTAGCAGAGAACCCCATATTATGGCAGAAAAGAACAAAGCATACTTATAGCAATACGTCATTTTTTCGTGAGAGAGAAAGTTCAGGATAATGAAATCATTATTAAGACAGTGAACACTGAAAATCAACTAGCTAATTGCTTCACAAAAGCTCTCCTTAAGTCCTCGATTAAATAAATGAAAATAATTAGAGTTTAATAATTAGTTTGCTTAATAACTAAATAATAAAGGAAGATGTTGAAGTAGAAACATGTTTCAGTTATTTTAAAATAAAATTTAGATATCTTAAAAATAATAATAATTGATTATGTTACGATGTCAATATTAATGAAAACGGTATCTGTGTATTTATAAATAAAATTTGGGTATTATTGATATTTATGAAATATCTTCAATGCCTACTTATGACGATTTAGTTCAAATAAAAACAATAATTTGTAGACATGAATGTTTAATCGTCAAATCGCCTGAAATACATAACATTTTCAATTAATTACCACAGTATGTAGTATCTTACTTTAATTATTTCGCAATTACCTATGAGGCAATTAGGTTAAGTCTGATGAAGTATGTTACGGGTGCTACCAATATTAAAATAGTTATAGCCCTGTAACTTGGCCACTAGTATGTAAATTTGGACAATTCACATATATGCAAATGTTACATATTACCGAAACCGAATGAAAATTCACGGAAGTTAATTTTAATATCAGTGACTGGACGGAAATACAAACACACTAGGTTTTTGTTAATTCAAATAATGTAGTGCAATTAATTAATGTAATTTCTCCCTCGTGCATTGATTAAGGAAACAACAGTTTTCCTACATGGAAATTTTCTTTTTAAGATGTTAATTTGTTAAATAGATGAATAATTTATTCAGTTTATGATATGTTTACGTGAATTATAGTTTGCTTTATTCTGTATTCATGTAATAATAATACCTGCTACTTTTTAGCTTTTAAAAAATTTAGGTTATAGATAAGAACTGACTAATTTTTACTTTAAATATTATACATATTTAGTATGTATTAGTAGTAGTACATACATACTATAACGGATAAGCTACCAAATTTGAAGAAAACGGTTTATAGGTAGGTAAGGTACATTAAAATAGTATATTTTGTATCAAGTTTCTAAACAAGAGCATCTTACTTGTGAGTGCTTGCATAAATTACAGTTCATTGAAAACAATGAATACAAAAAATTTGAAAATTTCTCAATTTCCCCTAGAAGGAAATCTTAAACTAACGTCCTCGTACATTTTAATATATATAGTTTATCTTACATAGAAATGTAGGTACGTATAATTATGGTAGAATTTAATGCAAGAAATTGGAAGTTTATATTATTATCCGATTAGAAGTTATACTTCATTATACACAATAAATACGAAAAATTTGAAAATTTCTCAATTTTCCCTCGCAAAAAATCTGAAAATCTTTAATTTTTGCTTAACTAAGGTCATCGTAAATTTTAATATAATGTATCTAATATAGAAATGTACGTAGAATTAAATGAAAAAAATAAGTAGTCGATATTATTATCCGTTTACATATTTTTATCCGTTAATATATAACAGTTGTTTTCGTGCGAGGAGACGAAATTTCGACTTGTTTTAAAATGATTGAAATGTTCAAAATACATTTTACGATTTTCTCGAAAACTGTGCCACTTACAAGAAAATTGCTAATGAACTTCTCTATAGAGAATTTAATGTTATATAATTTCGTATAACAGTTTTTCTTGTATCATTAACAAATTACGCGATAAATGCAAAAAAATATATACAACACGCAATACACACACAGCTTCTGCACGGCCCCCGACCGTGGCATGACATTTTAATCTGTAGGGTATAGTAACTATAACTATAATATAACATTTCATTTCATCAAAAAATGCAAGGTGATATGTAATATCGACTGACGTCCGACTTGAACAATTTTATTAATTTCACACTATTTCGCTTATGAATTAGATTAGGTGAAGTATTGCCATGGTGTAAGTGTAATATGGTAACAAATTTGTTATTTCTTGGGTATTTTGACGGGTATTATGACGGGTATTATCTCGGGTATTATTTAAAAAAAAACTGTTATGCCAACTTTTCGCTGGGACACACAGTACATGTATTAGTAGAGTAACATAATGCGGATTTACATACACCGTGGGATTTTTTGTGAAGGGGAAAAATGACTATGTGGGATACCTTGCTTATATGATATACATTGATGTAGTACTGGGTGTTTCCTTTGAAAATGTCCGGTATGGTTTTTATGACGTCATCAATCCAATATGTCCGGCCGTTAGAGACTTTACCTTGAACTTTTTGATAAAAGCACGAAATTTGGTACACATGTAGAAGAGACTTTGCTCTACAAAACAAGAGGTAGCGCCATGCTCTATATCCCCCTCTATTTCCCCCCTAGACGCGTAAATGAGCATGGATATTTTGTTTTTGCTATTAGTTCTGAAGCATAACGTATTCCTTTGGATAATTTTTGAGGGAAGGAATTACTATGTGGCATTCCTTGCTTATATGCTAGACGATGATGTAATACCGGATGTTTTTCAGCCAAATTTGGTCCGGCCGTTAATGGACTGTAAATTGCACTTTTTGATAGAAGTACGACACACGATTACTCACGGCGCCTTTTAGAAAAAGTACAAGATAATATGTACCTATTTTGTTTAGAATTGAATGACGAATCTTTTTATCCTCTTACATTTTTCTCATCATGTCCCGTTTACGAAATAAATAGCAAAAACATGGCATCACGTCACCTCTTGTTTTGTAGAGCGTAATCTCTTCTAGGTACCTGTGTACTAAATTTCGTACTTCTATCAAAAAGTGCAATTTACAGTCCCATTAACGTCTGAACTATATTTGGATTCATAACGTCATAAAAACCATACCAAGAAAACACTCGGTACTACATCAACGTCCAGCATATAAGCAAGAGATGCCACCTAGTAATTCCTTCCCTCAGAAATTATACCACTGAATACATTTTGCTTCAAACGCTTCAAACTAAATAGCACTAATAGCAAAAATAAAAAATCCAGGCATATTTTCGCGTCTAGGGGGAGAAATATAGGGGATAGAGCATGGCGCCATCTCTTGTTTTGTAGAGCAAAGTTTCTTCTACATGTGTACCAAATTTCGTGCTTTTATCAAAAAGTACAAGGTAAAGTCCCTCACGGCAGAACATATTGGATTGATGACGTCATAAAAACCATACCGGATATTCACTCATACTTAGTCATTTTTCCCCTTCACAAAAAATCCCACGGAATACGTTATGCTTCTCTACTATATTGATATTATAGGAACGACATTAAAAAATTAATAGTACAATAATAATCAGAAATTTATATAAAAACCTTTTCAAATTTGATTATCATTAAGCTGGTATGAAATTGCACTTTTAATTAAAATTTTAGAAACTATTGCCATTGCGTGTTTTGCATTTATCTGTATAAAAAAACTTACTATTTTTATTCAATAATTATTACTTTTAAGTTCTAAGACGATCCTCTACCCTACCAGAAAACAGCAAAAAATCTGAAATTCGTGCGCTACTCTACAGTGTCTATTGCTATTTTTTTAACACAATTATCTTCTATTTTTAAACAAATTTGATAAATTCTATCGGTTATACCACAGATCTAAGCTTTGTTAACAACATATTTTAATTTTAAGTTAATTCACTTATAAATAAAAGCTGTAGGGTGGCGAGTGTAAACCCTCTTTTTTATAAATATTGAATTTTTTACATACAGTATGAGTAGTACCAAACAGGGACCTGGAGTGATATTATTTATTTGAAGTTCAGGTTCGGTTACGGTTCAAACAAAAAAAGTATGCTTTGAAAATTACAGGAAAACAAAAAAAAAGAACATGCAATGATTCCTAATAATTTTTTTAATAGTTTGTGTATGACAGTTATCAGTTACTATTATTATTGTTTCACATTTTTTAAGTTTTATTATAAAATGCATGAAGTCCTATGAAAATGACAAAAATGTGAAACAATAATAATAGTAACTGATAACAAACCAGTCATACACAAACTATAAAACAAATTATTAGGTACCATCATTGTTTTTTTTGTTTTCTTGTTATTATCACAGCACTCCATGCATTTAATAAAACATAAAAATATTATAAACTACTGTTGCTAACTTTAGAACGGTTTATTCAAATAATATAAATTTTGTTAGTGAAGAGTTTTCTTGGCTGGAAGGTTGATAAATAAAACAACAGCTTTCTTGGGTATCAGCCAACAATATATTTGGGAAAACTACCCTCAACGTTTCGGCCCTACCAGGGCCATCCTCAGGAGCTACAACATTATTTATTAAAAAATTTACAACCAGAAATTACAAAAAATATAACAGAACTTACGGTGGTGTCAACAAATGCTTGTGGTACATGTTAAAATTCATTTAAAAAAATTAAATAAATAATAAATAATTAAAAACAACTTAAAATTACATACATCGAAAATACCAAGTAATGGTCGTCAGAAAAACGTTACAATGAAAATCTTAATTTACGCATTAATTAATATAAATTTTATTGACATGACTGTGTAGCATTTTTCAAGAGCTATCATTTGATATGCCACAAAGGGTAGGTATATTGCCATTTAAGATTTTAAAATTGAGAGTGGTAGGGCAGACCTGAGTGATTAAAAAAAAAATATATATATATTAGTCAAATGTGTCCCCCTAGATGTTAAAACATATAGCGCAAACTGGGTATGCCTATCACAATCCGTTCCCAAGTTTTTAAGAGTGAATCGCTTAAGCGTGCCATTCGCTATGTCTATATGGTCGCTATATTAGGGTTTGGAAGGGAGGGCGGACGAAGTGCTATGCCTGTGGCACACCGGCCGAGGAGCATCGAGGACCATCGAGTAACTCCTCGATGAAACGATAGAACGCACCCCGTCCTCGACGAAAAATAGGGGCGCCGCTATTTTCATCGAGTTGTGCCTCGATGAAACGAATGTATCTCATTTCAGACGTATCTTTGGATTTGATTTCGCGCAAAACTTTGATGTATTTGTCACCGATTAAATAGAAATCCATCGCGGACGGGTGCGTTCTTTCGTTTCATCGAGGAGTTACTCGATGGTCCTCGATGCTCCTCGACCGGTGTGCCACAGGCACTACACGGCACCAAGTAACAAGCGCTGACCGACAGGGGCGCGCCGTTTCGGCTTTGCATTAATTTTTATTATGATAATTGAAATTTCGTAGTTCCCTTTGCGAAGTGATTTCACTTGTAATATCCCAAGTGCATGGATTAAATTGTATTGCAGCAATGCACGACAATAAATTTTCTGGATATTAATCCATGCCGTGGGGTATTCGCAAAGGAAATCGCTAAATATTGCTACTATAGATAATATTACCAGGAAAAATGCGATTTTCAAAATAAATCTATTATGATTCTATGAGAAGTAAAAGTAATCCTTAATTTCTATTTATTTCTGCACATAAAAGAGAGACAAGCGTGCTGTTATTGTGTTGTTTTGTTGTTCATCTCTTAGAATTCAATATTGTGTAACTATTTGACTTTAAGCAGAAGAAATATTTCGCCTGCGACTCATTTTTTAATCGAGTAGGAGTATTTTTTAAGGAGAGATACCTCGTACCAACATACTGATTTTCACTGATTAATAATTGCAATAGGCACCCCTATAGAAGAAAATTATAAATGTGTCAATACCATTTTACTCTTAATGTATGTGTTCAAATTTATGATATATTATCTATATTTCCTTGCCACGTATGTGTATGTGTAAAATATAAATTTATAATTAAAGGAGAGGCGCCATTTTTGCTTTATGCGCCAGGCGTTTTTTTATCACGCTACGGCTCTGGATTTCATGAAATGCCAGTATCTACGGAATAATTAAGAAGGAAAGTATTTCACATATTTTAACAATTTTAATTAAAGCTGTAGTTAATATCGTACAATTCTTTCAAATACTCCCACGCAGAATTGTCTGTAATTTGTTATAATCAACTCGTAATCATAGAAATTAGAATGAAGAGTAAATTAATTCTATTGATATGTGAATGCTCTTAAAATTTTAAGAATTTGTACTAGTATAGTACCCTATGGAATATTTTAGATTCGTTTTAAAGTATATTCATATCTTAAAATAATTATTGGTACAATTTTAAAGACTGTGCTTGTATTCTATTGTAAACAAACAATATTTTCAAGACGATAACCCTTGAAGATATCTTAAAGTTAAGGACGTTCACTACCTACAATCAAGCGCAAAAGTTTGAGCGCGCTGAACATATACAGCGCATGCTACGATAACCGGTTTCTAAAGAAAAATTTTGACAGCTGACTGTACTTCTTTTACTCCGTGTGTCATAGTGTGTGTGCACTTACACAGCTACGAAGCGGTGTGAATGCAAGCTGGCAACGTTGCGCTGGGAACGAAAGAGAAGGGAGAACAATAATTCTTGCATATTATTATTATTAATTTCATAGGACTGACCCGGTTTGAAATTACACTATTATCGGATTCATAATTATAGTCAGTTGAATTTGAAGATAAATAACTAAATAAACAAAAAAATTTAAACCAAACCACATAAAGGCTCCTTGAATGCCGTTAATTATTAATTTATATTTGAATTTTAATAATTTAAAAAAAAATATATTAACAATTATTTTTTTACAATTATAAAGTAAACCTGAATTTGAATCTTATAAGATTACCAGTAAACAATATCTTGCATTTTCACTTATTTGATTATTATAAACTTTTCAAAGAATGTTATTTTAGTTATAAGTTGTTCATAAAACTACATTTCTAATAAACTATTGATTAGGATAATAATAAATCTATGTATGGTGTACCTATGTATAGATTGATAGAAATTTTCAGAAAGTCGTGTAAAAAGAAAAAATACTACAGAACTAAATCTAAATATTAATTTATTAATAAGTACCTATGTATGTTTATTTCAAATACAGCAATCATAGAATATAAATTGAAATAACAATACTTTGTTGAGTTCAATACTTCAATACTAATTTTTAGTCATCATATCCAAATAACTATAACTACGGAGTATAAAGTCCCTAACATGACACTTTAATGTTATTTTGAATTTTGATGATTTACCAATCACGTGCTGGCGCAATTTTATACCCACCCCGCGATGTAAACATGAAGCGTTGTCGAGGTCATTGTTACAGCTCATTTTGAAATTCGATTACTCTGAAACTGGACGTCAGATCGCTGTCGTCGTTTGACATAAAATTCTAAACATACTGAACTACTTTGTATTAGTTTTTTATTAAAATATATAGAAGCAAAATGAAGCTATCAATTAATACGTTGGTTTTGATAGTCTCCGTCCTATACTTCACGTGTTAAAATGCTAGACTTTCAAGGCGAATATCTCATTTTCTGGACGTCAGAAGTTAATAAAAATTTAACTGTGCATGTATTTGATCATTCTTAAAACGTAGTAAAAATTTGATGAACATCTATAGAAACATGATTTGGTAGTGAACGTCCTTAATAGAATGATAACTCAGCGTAAGAATAAGTAATTAGCAAAGCAACTAATAATAACTAATCATAGGAAAATAATATTTTTTGATAAAGGTTATTGCTATCCGCTCTATTATATTGGATAAAACAATATAGAATTACTGTAATTATGTTATTACAGCATAACAAAGATTAATGACTTTCCATAAAAATAATACAATTTTATGCTTTCACTTAGATTAATATGTCTTTATTTTCAGCAAGATTTAATCTTTAATCTTCGCTAATGATGATGACTAGTTTTAGTGAATACACTTGTTTTTTTAAAAATTTGAAAAATTAACTATCTGTATAGATTTTAGTAAATGAAAGTTTCTTTATTATATTTCTAGAAAATTTGAGATTTTGTTAAAACAATGAGTTAAAAATATGATAGGAGAATGCATTTTAAACAACATTTTCAATTAATTGTATTGGAAAGTTGGTTTACAGAATTTATTATTATCGCTTCAAACTTTGATGAATGTTAATTAAAATTAAAATTAAAATTAGAACTCCAAAAACAATGAATTTCTGATATACATATATACGATACGAATCACATAGGTATTGTTCTGAATAAAACTCTGCGTTAATAAATTTATATGAAATATATCTGAACGGCATATTTAACTTTTTTCCTTTGTCTTCTTGTCACAGGATTAAAGATCTAATTAATATAATTTAGTTATTGAACAAAGATAATTATGTTTATTTTTCATAAATTCATATATAAATACCTGATCAACAGGGTATTCCCGGGTTAAGCAGTTTTATAATAAGACCGTTTGTAGAGAATGCAAAAACCTACAAAATGGTTTTTGGAAAATTCCGATCCAAACATTTTTCGCCGAGAAAAGCCGGAAAACGCTCAAAATGGACATTTTTTCAAAAATTCGTATCTCCGTTAATTTTCAATATTAAGGACTAATTTTTCGAGAAATGATAGCCAATAACATGTATTTTGAACTGCCGAAAGATGAAATTTGTCGCTTTAATAGTTTTTGCACAATCGCGTTATAAACAATTTATACCTTAATCTTGCAAAATGCGTAAATATTGACTGAATCGTCCGATTTAAATTTTGAAAACGGCTTCTAAAAGTAGAAGTCAAAAGCTACAATTTGTATATCTCACATTTTCAAACAAGTTTGGAGAACATTGCTAAAAATGCTTCTGAACATAGCGCGTCGCGCGAAAATTCGCGGCCGAGACGCACCGAAGTAGTACGAATTCGCGGCCGAGACGCACCGAAGCAGTAGTGTCTATGGTTTTTGTAATGGTAATATGAATGCATGAATGGTGCTCGTCGTATAATTAATATTATATGAGGTATAACTCAAAATGATTCTGTTTGATCTGAACTATTACAAAATATTGTTTTATTTTTAACATTATTGTGTATTTTTAACAACGTTGACGACATTTGTCCTAATTCATAAGATGCTAGTCTTAAGAGTACGTTTCGAAAGTAACATCGGGAAGATGCAGTGAGAATTTAGTGAACTAAAATGAAATTTAGTACCGGCATAAACGGTAGATCGCAGCACATTCAAAATCGCAACTACTTGACTACAGAGGTGCTACTGTACGAAATTCAAATATTTACTGTAAAAATATAAATAGAAAATTAAAATTTATAAAAACGAATAAAATCACACGGCTTTTGATTCCAAATTATATTTTAATAAAAAATAAGTAGTAGTTTGATATTTTGTTATATTTGTGCTTAGGGTTCGGATTTATATGCAAAAAAATCTAAAGTACCTATGTGAATTATATATGCACAAAAATATCCAATTATATGCACCAATTTGAACAATATACCTATGCACCAATTTAGAAAATATATGCAAAAAAATATTTTTCAAATTCGTTTGAACAGAAATAAATTTATTCTGAGTGTAAAACAATAATTTAATTGCCGGAAATATTACATTGTACACAACAGTTTATTATTAGATGTTTTTCAAAATTATCTACCAGACATCTACCTGAGTTAAAAAAATATTGATGTCCCGACGTTAACATAAAGGGGCACAAAATACTAAAATTGTTTTATATACAAAACATGTAATATTTCTTATTTCATTAGTATAAAAAGTAAAATATTGAACTAGTGCGCAACAATGTAAATAACATAAAGTGTTACATTGTTGTTGAATTTCGAGGAACCTTCAAATAAACTCGTTTTCTGTGTAACGCCTCGGTCGCCCCGGTACTTGAGTATTGGACCCGTGGACAGGGTCTTATTTTTTAAGAGGCTCGTCTACTACCTAAAATTCAGCATAAAATGTAATAACGTAGCGAGTAGTGTTGCCACAAGACTCAAGACCAGTCTTGGTCTCGTCTCGTCTTGTCTCGAAAAGTCGAGACGATACCATCATCCGGTCTTGTCTAAAAAATTCGAGACGAGACGAGACTAGTATCGAGTCTCGACAAGACTTTCTTGAGTCTTGACAAGACTCTCGACTATTTTTTCATCAACTATTTATTTATGTTTTCCTTCTATTTAATAATTTATAAAACGCCATGAGCATAAGTATAAATGCGACACGAAAATTACTTATAGTATGCGAGATATTAATTTTTGAAGTTTTTAAATGATCCTAATTCCCAAAGCTCAAACAATTAATTTTTATGAGAATTATATTTATGTTACTCGTTCTATGTTCAAAATTACATCGTTTATATAATATATTTTGACAAAAAGATTTTGCTATTAACTTGTACGCAGTTACGAGTATTAATTATAAATTAGTCATTGCAATAAGTTATGAACAAATTGAGACTATTTACTAATTAAAAAACAATACCTATTTATAGTGGTGACCGGTACAAGTTGGTTTGTTAATTCATAAGATTTTTCTTAAAAGTTAGTCCACAATTATTTATTAAAATAAGTATAAACAAAAAATAACTGGGGTTTTGTACTGGGTTGTGGTATAGTTTGTTATACTATCCGAATTAATATATTGATGAATAATTTCATAGGTGGCTTATTTTAATTATTTAATTAAATTAATTTTACATGTATATTCAATATTCGTCAGTCGCGTTGTTCTAAGTAAAAGATTCTATTCTTGAGGAGTTTTCGTTTCAAAACATTGAATGATAGAATTCTACCTAGAGGGATTAAGTTGTAAAATGTAAATGTTATGATTTATGATCGTTCTCTGAAGAACATACCGACTGTTTTGTTCTGGTTGTATACTAAAAGAAGATTATTTGAAAATCCAGATGCGAAATTTTTGTTGAGGGTCGAAAAGCCTTAATTTCCAATGTCTATTGTGATTTTATCATTATTGATTGTTAATAAGTTGTTCATTGAGTTTGTTTAATCTCTAGTAAGTGATTAGATTTTAAAAGAATACAAATAAACTGAAACGAAAATAATAATTATGTATTGTATGAGTTTTGTACATAAAGTGACATTTGAAATTTTTTAAAATTTATATCTCATTTAATATAATAGAATCTTTTAATTGCAGTTGCACTGGATACTTTTATATTTTCATGAAATCTTAAATACTTACAAAAATTTGATAATTAATGTGGGGCCTATTACCAAGAGTCTTGTCGAGACTCAAGACCAAGACGAGACTTCCGTTAAGTCTTGTCTTGTCAAGACCAAGACGAGACCCAAGTTTTCGAGACTAACTCAAGACCAAGACAAGACCAATGTCAAGTCTCGTCTCGTCTCGTCTTGTGGCAACACTAGTAGCGAGTGTTTTGTGGCCAGTACAAGAATGGTAAAATTTTATTTCAAGAAGGATTTAATAGAGAAAGAATGGATCTACAGATGTGCCTTTTTAAATTTTTAAAAATTAATTTGTATCATGAAATACACTCGAGGAAAATAAAAACGCACCACTTGAAAATGCACAAAAAATGACAAAATTTCAAAGTGCGATATCTCGGCTGCATTTCGACGAAATTGGATGAATCTTCGAGTTCTGAAAACGTTGAAGTCTTATCTTTAATGTGATGATAGCCAATCCACTACACCCCCTCCCACCCCCCTAAGAATAACACCTGTACCTGATGTCCAAAAAGGTCCAACTTTGGCAACTCATACGCAGTGCCAAAAAAATCGTGGACCTTATTGGCCAACAGGGTAATAAAGATCAGACTTCTTCTTCAAGGTCCGCAAAATTTGAAGTACCTACGATTATTTGGCGCGAAGTTATGAATTTTTGAAAATAAAAGTGCCTTTTTCAACGTTTTCAGAACTCGAAGATTCATCCAATTTCGTCGAAATGCAGCCGATATCGCACTTTGAAATTTTGTCATTTGTTGGTGCATTTTCAAGTGGTGCGTTTTTATTTTCCTCGAGTGTAACCGTGTAAAGTTTGCATAAATTTTTTTTAAAATTTTTATATGCATACAATTTTTTATCAAAATTTTAAAAAGGCACATCTGTAGATCCATTCTTTCTCTATTAAATCCTGGTTGAAATAAAATTTTATCATTCTTGTACTGGCCACAAAACACTCGCTATGTTAGTACATTTTATGCTAGATTTTAGGTAGTAGAGACGGGCCTCTTAATCGTTTATTTCAAACATTCAAAAAAAATAATTGTTAATTAACAAATGCATTTAAGCAATAAAAATTTTTTTTTAAGAAACGATTTTGCTCTTAAAAATCATAATATTTATTGCTGATTGAAATCCCAAAAAAAATTTCAATTATCTTATGAACGATCCATTTGTTTATAACAATTATTTAAATAATTAGAGTTAAAAATTATTAAAAATCATTTTTATGTGACTTTAAATAATAAGAACAAATTTTAAAAAATAAATAATTTTCATTGCTTAATTTGCATTTTTAATTTTTTCACTTCTTAGATTGTTAATAACAAAGTGGAAAATTAACATTTTTTAAATTTTCCAACGGGTATTTCTTCTAAAGCCTTTCAAAAATAGCTCCAAGAAGTGAAAAAAATTTGAGGTTTTTAGTTTAACAATTAGCAGGATTTTTATGTAAATTGAAAGCTTGTAAAAATTTGTTAATTAACAAAAGCATATCTAATAAAATAATTGCGGGAAAAATTTTTTTCAGTGGATTTTCATTTATTCAAGTGTCTAAAAGGTATATGAATTTTTTTTTTCTTAATATTGATCGAGATATTGATATTTAATGGATTAAAATTATTTTTATTGTTCAAGTGTCCGTATACCGGTCGACGCGGGCGGAGCGCGCTTCACCCGCTTTTAGCGCTATTTTCGCCTCTAAATTAAAGTTATAAATATTGGTGGTAGGTGAGGTACATCTTTTTTTAGGAAATTTCCTGCTCTTTAAGAATCTTTTTTCAAATTTCGAATATCTTTAATAGTTTCGGAGATATTTGCAAAAAACTAAACCCCCTTTTATTTTTTTACTTAATTGTTTATAACTTTTGCAATTTTTACCGGCCCCCCTTCAAATTTTTCAAAAAGTTTCTAGAGGTCATTTCGAATTGAATGAGCTCTGGATCATCATTTTCGGACTCTACTGACTCTAATTCACCAAAATGACACTTGTTTACTAGACACCTATGTAAATACCTACATATAAAAAAAATTATTTGTTTCTTAAATTATACTGCACGTTTATTTATATTCCAATATTCAAAAATATTGTATAATGATAATGTAATGCAATGCATGTGATGCGAGTCGGCTACGAGCACAGCCGCCAACATCCTAAAAATTAAAATCTCAAAATCACTCAACGTAGTCGTTGTCGCTAGCCCGGTATAGTTGTTCACTCAACACAATATCTGAATCCCCTCACACCACCAATCCCTCGAATATTGCATGCCAACAAACTTGTTCTGCCACAGCGCTTAGAAAAATCGGCGGCCAAGGGCTGAACTATTTGGGTCTATTTTGAGCATCAAACACAGAAATTTCTTATTTCCAGATGCATTTATAAACGATTGCATATTTCTGGACCAAATTTTATATGCATAATATATAAAATGATATCTAGTATAATGACTAGTTTTTATCAAATTATTTGTTTAAATACTTAACATTTCGAAAATTATTCGGCTTTATACTGTTCAATTAAATACCAAAAATAGTCATTTTACTAGATATTATATTAATTAATACAAATATATAAAAAATATTATATAAAATTTGTTAGTTTTTTAATGCATCTGGAATTAAATCTGTGATACACCAAAACGCACTCTTAAACTAACCTTAACACTATGTAAGTTTGATGTTACTCGGATGTTACACTATAAATTTTGTATTTTTTTTTATTATAATATCAATATTGTTACAGTGTCCTGATGAAGATTTAAAATAAAATCAAAAGCTTGACACATTTTAAAGAGTCTACTTTAAATTTTTTGGCCAATTTGCTGACTGTCACACCCACTACTGTTGCTTGCTTAACTAATTGCAGTCATGATTACCTTAAATATATATATATATATATATATATACCGGGCGTTTCCTGAAACAGGCGCACCCCCCCCAAAAAATTGTATTTTTAAGTCAATTACATTTATATTATAGGTTTATAAACTACATGCAAAGGCGCATTAAACTACATTATTAATGAATTTTTATAACTTCCTGTTTAGCCGGAAGTTACATCAACTTCCTTATTTTAAATAGAACAGCCCGTATATTTTTTAAGATTTTGATTCTACATAAAATTCTGAATACTACCATGAATACCATGTATAATAAGCTACTTTTTCGCTGTAGATTTCTAAGTAAAATAGTAACTAAAATATTACAGAAACAAATCGAATCATTCCTAGTAAGCTATGAAATAAATGATAAAAACAGAAATTATACGAAGAGTTTTACTATGTAATCAAGAAAATGCAGGCCATTTTGAAAATTTACTATAAATAATATAATTGAATTGCAATTCCTTAATAAATTAGTTATTTTTGTTAATAAACTGACATTTTTACTGTCATAAATCTATATGTTTCTTTAATATTTTAATTATTATTTTATTTAGAAATCTACAACGAAAAAATAGCTTATTATACATGGTTGTATTCAGAATTTTATGTAGAATCAAAATCTTAAAAAAATACGGGGTGTTCCATTTAAAATAAGGAAGTTGATGTCACTCCGGCTAAACAGGAAGTTATAAAAATTCATTAATAATGTAGTTTATTGCGCCTTTGAATGTAGTTTAAAAACCTATCATATAAATGTAATTGACTTAAAAATACAATTAGAACAATTAGAAAATAGCAGTTAGGTTAGAACTCATCGAAACAAACAACTTTTCTTATTAAAATTTGATTTGGAGCCCCAGTTCCGAGTTATAGGCGTTTTTTGTTTTTCGGAAAATCGTCATTACTCCGTTATTTTAAGGAATATTTAAAAAATACAAAAATTTTCAGCATTTGCTTTCGGTTCTCTAAAACATTTGTATTTAGAATTATTTTCTATTTTATCAAATAACAAAATGGCGACCGATCAAAAATTTCAAAACAAGATATTTTGAAAACCACTCGATCGATTTTTGAAAATAAAACATTTATAAAATCCTTAAACTCGGAACTGGGGCTCCAAAACTTAATATTAACACCCTATATATATATATATATATATATATATATATATATATATATATATATATATATATATATATATATATATATATATATATACAACTTACTATCATTGAAGCGTCCTTATATTGACAATTTTCCATCAACCGAGCGTCCGGCTCCAATGAAGCGTCCATATATGGACGCTCGATTGGTCACCATGTTAAATTGGCTCCTAATACCATCTAGTAGTCATATCTAAAAATTTTAGTGGACGCCGAATTGATAGTGAATTATCATTTGCCGTATACATGCCGTATACTTTTAGTTCAGCCGAACGCTCACTCGTGGCGTTGCTGCGCTAGGCGTATAAGTATACTTTCATCCAATCTATCGCCTACCGAGCGTCCTCAAACTGGCAACACCGAAACGTATGTTTTCAAATGTTATGTTCGAAGTGTTCGTGTTCTCTTGATATTGGAGGATGAAGCAAAATATCAAAGTACGTAGTTTTCGCTTCTACTACGTGGTTCTGCTTATCAAGAACTTATATACTTATAACAAACTTTTTTTTTCGTCGCCCTTGAACGCAAAGCACGCCGTTACTCCCTGTTTAAACTAAAGGGAGCAAACCACGCTTTTGCTCCCTAGGAGGCAAAAACGTGTGTTTCTTCTTCTAAACTGGAAGTGTCGGCGTGCTTCGCATGCATTAAATAAAAAAAGATTTTTTTAATCGGGTCATAAACTATATTCAAATTAGGGGAGAGAGATAAACATCAAGATCTACACCGTTTGCCCGATCCTCATGAAATTTTGCATGCAGATTTTTTTTTACCAAACTTAGATTTTAAGTTATGTATTAATTTGATTGGACCATTAGGTGGTGGGGTTAATAATATAGAATCTCGACGATTTGTCCGATGCTCATGACATTTTGCACGCAAGTCTCTTTTGACTGGAGTCAGATTTTATAGTATGTCTAATTCGATCATAACATCATAAGGGGTGCGGATTATAAATCTTATAGAATCTAGACCATTTGTCCGAATCTCTAGAAATTTGGAGGCTAGACTCTTTTTTTACTATAGTCACATTTTTAGGTATATTTGAAATTTATTGGGCTATTAGAGGTGGGGTAATCTCTATAGATCTAGACTGTTTGTCCGATTCTCATGAAATTTTGCATGCGCGTCTTTTTTGACTAGAGTCAGATTTCAAAGTATGCTCAAATTCGATCGAATCATGATGGAAAGGGGGGGGGATTAAACTAAAACAATCGCTTTAACAGTCGTAATTTTTTTTTTTCAACGGAACTCAACTAAAGTAAGATAGTTTTTATTTATCGGGTTATAAATTATATTTAAATTGAGGTATGAGGGTTAACATCTAGACCTAGACCGTTCGTCTGAACTTCACATATTTTTACAAGCAGATCTCTTTTCACAAGAGCCTGATTTTAAGGTATGTGTGGTGTGAATTTGTTCGGGTCCAAAGAGTTGGGGGTTAAATTCAACAATCACTCAAATGACCGTAATTGTTTTTTTGCAACAATACTTGGTATATACCATTGAAATAAAATAAGAAATATTATTTTTCTGGTATTTTTATGCGCATTCGTAATATTCATATTCAAACACAAGGAACATTCGAAATACTACCAGAAAAATTACCGACATAACTACGAGACTACTACTACTTATGGTATTATAAGTGAGAGTCTTTTTTTAAATTGGGTCATACATATAATTTTTTATTCGATCGGACTATCATGAGGGTAGGGGTTAAATATCTAAATCTAGAAGGTTTGTCCGATCTTTATGAAATTGAAATAAAATTTTATTGCTTTGACAGCAAATAAAGAAGTAGTTAATTAATAAAACCTTATTTAGTAAATAGATAATAGATATTTATGTAACAAGTAAGGAAACGAAACTTGATACCTTACGTATGTGAAATTTGTACCACGAGGCGTGGCCGAGTTCTGTAAATACATAAGTAAGGTAACTACCGAGATTCCTTACTGTTGCATACAATATTTTTTTACTTTCATTTAGAATAAATAGAAATTTTTGTTTGAAATTATGAAATTTTGTCATTTAATGTCTTACAAATTATGACATAAAACAAAAACACCCTAATTAGGTTATCTACAAACCACATTTTTATTCGAATTTTTTTTAAATTTAAAAAATAAAATATGCGATTGCAAGTTAAAAACATTTTATATTGAAGTTTCTTTACAATGTAGTCTATAATTTTTTAAATAAATGTAGTTTTATATGTGTACATTTTATTTTTTTAAAAAGAGTAAAATAAAAAAAACCATTGCATGAAGTAATTAAATTCATTTCCTAGCGCAAATTTGAGAAATAAATTGTCTATAAACCAAACGAAAGTAAGAAAATAATATTTACCTATTTTTAAAAACCCAATAAACACTGCTTGATATAGGTACTGTAATGTCCTAATGTCATTTGATTAATTTTCTACTATTTTTCTGTATAATGAGTAGTAGATTTTAAATAGGTAAATTACAGTCGTGTCGAGCATTATTTTTCTTCCAAATAAAATTTCTGTTTCACATTTTTACCTATAAAGCTTACAGCAATTTTTACTTCCTTGTACGAAGTAAGGAAGTATTGTAATCGCGAAAAATTTCGGTTCTCAGATTTTGACGGAAATATCCGTTTTGACCTTTTCTGAATCCATTATGACTAGTTTCGTCGTGACGTCTGTACGTACGTGCGTACGTGCGTACGTGCGTACGTGCGTACGTACGTGCGTACGTGCGTACGGACGTATGTGTGTCGCATAACTCAAATACGGTTAGACGTAGAAAGCTGAAATTTTGTATTTAGGACTGTTATAGCATCTAGTTGTGCACCTCCTATTTTTGGTTTCAATCTACAAACCGGAAGTAGTAAATTTAAAAAAAAAATTGATAAATAATTAATTTTAGGCAATTTTTTTTATTTTAAATGAAAGATTATGTGATTATTATCTACAATCGGTATTTTATAAATTTTTCTGTATCTTCTATCATTTAAGAATAATTAAAGTATATACCTACTTATAATTTAATATTTCGGTATCTTGTAGTCCATGATCGATTAACATTTGTTACTAGGTAAAATTTAAATGATTATGACATGACAGTGACAGTAGCAGTGACAATAGTAAAATATCGTTTATATCTTCTTCTGCAGTTTAAATAAAATGACTAAAATATATTTGTGAGTATATACTAGTATAATAAGTTAAAGAATTTTTTATATTATTCTACATTTTAGTTATTAAGAAAATTATGAACAAACAAGGCGTACAAGGAAGTCATGTGGTGTCCACGTCAGATTTTTTATTATTATTAAACTTTTTTTTTTCCAAATTGCTACTTAACAAGATTTCGATAAGTAGCAAACAAATTTATTCGGAAAAATAAATAGCTCTTATGTAGTTAACGTTACAAACATTGACATAAAAATATGTACTACTTTCGGTTTGAGCTTTCCATACCAAAATAACTGGGTAAATCACTATTTCCTAACCAGAAGTAATAAATTTTGAACAAAAATTATTTATAAAATGCATTAAGTAGTATTATATTCTAATTTTAAACCTAATCAATAGTGTTGTCAACAAATTTGTGAATTTAGTAATTATTGACATATAATGCATTTGTTGCTAATTTTCATTTAAATAATTCAGATCACAGACAATTTGACCGATTTTCACTATATTTTTGTTACCTATACTTAGTTATAAGCATAGAAATCCAACATGAAATATAGGCTAAATAATCAATCAATGTACCATCTTAAAACAAAATCTAAACGATGTATCCCACATATAACTTTGTCATATTTATTCAACTTGCCGATAATAATTCCGTCTTTTCATTTCAAATCCCCAATATAACGCGCGAAGTAACATGGTTCAGTCGCGGCAACACTGTCGGACGCTTAAAAATCGATGAATTGTAATAATCCGTATATTTCGGACGCTTCAAAGATGATAGTTTGAACGGACGCTTCAATGATTATGAATTGGGAATATACACCAACCGGACGCTCTATTCAGGTTTTTTGAACGGACGCTCTGTTGATAGTGAGATGTATATATATATATATATATATATATATATATATATATATATATATACATCTCACTATCAACAGAGCGTCCGTTCAAAAAACCTGAATAGAGCGTCCGGTTGGTGTATATTCCCAAATCATAATCATTGAAGCGTCCGTTCAAACTATCATCTTTGAAGCGTCCGATATATACGGATTATTACAATTCATCGATTATCAAGCGTCCGACAGTGTTGCCGCGACTAAACCATGTTACTTCGCGCGTTATATTGGGGATTTGAAATGAAAACACGGAATTATTATCGGCAAGTTGAATAAATATGACAAAGGTATATGTGGGATACATCGTTTAGATTTTGTTTTCAGATGGTACATTGATTGATTATTTAGCCTATATTTTATGTTGGATTTCTATGCTTATAACCAAGTATAAAAAAAATATAGTGATAATCGGTCAGATTGTCTGTGATCTGATAGTTAATTATTTAAATGAAAATTAGCAACAAACGCATTATATTTAAATAATTACTAAATTCACTTGTTGACAACACTATTGATTAGGTTTAAAATTACCCAGTTATTTTGGTATGGAATGCTCAAAACGAAAGTAGTAAATATTTTTATGTCAATGTTTGTAACGTTAACTACATAAGAGCTATTTATTTTTCCGAATAAATTTGTTTGCTACTTATCGAAATCTTGTTAATTAGCAATTTGAAAAAAATAAATGTTTAATAATAATAAAAAATTGCTGTAAGCTTTATAGGTAAAAATGTGAAACAGAAATTTTATGTGGAAGGAAAATAATGCTCGACACGACTATAATTTACCTATTTAAAATCTACTACTCATTATACAGAAAAATAGTAGAAAATTAATCAAATGACATTAGGACATTACAGTACCTATATCAAGCAGTGTTGATTGGGTTTTTTAAAATAGGTAAATATTATTTTCTTACTTTCGTTTGGTTTATAGACAATTTATTTCTCAAATTTGCGCTAGGAAATGAATTTAATTACTTCATGCAAATAGGTAAATATTATTTTCTTACTTTCGTTTGGTTTATAGACAATTTATTTCTCAAATTTGCGCTAGGAAATGAATTTAATTACTTCATGCAATGGTTTTTTTATTTTACTCTTTTAAAAAAAATAAAATGTACACATATAAAACTACATATATTTAAAAAATTATAGATAACTTTGTAAAGAAACTTCAATATAAAATGTTTTTAACTTGCAACCGCATATTTTATGCTGTTTAAATTTTTTTTAAATCGAATAAAAATGTGGTTTGTAGATAACCTAATTTGGGTGTTATTGTTTTATGTCATAATTTGTAAGACATTAAATGACAAAATTTCATAATTTCAAACAAAAATTTCTATTTATTCTAAATGAAAGTATAAAAATATTGTATGCAACAGTAAGGAATCTCGGTAGTTACCTTACGTATTTTCAATTTCATAAAGATCAGACAAACCTTCTAGATTTAGATATTTAACCCCTACCCTCATGATAGTCCGATCGAATAAAACATTATGTGTATGTAGTAGTAGTACAAAAATTATTGAAATATAAATTATTTTAATCCTAAAGCAAGTAAGTACAACAATGAATAACAATATCACAAAAGAAATTTGTTTTCTTCTATATTAATTTGTATTATTGATATCTATTGTTATTCATTGTTGTACTTGCTTTAGGATTAAAATAATTTATATTTTAATAACTTTTTGTTTAAACATACATTGCAATACATCGTTGAAAAGAGAAAAAACGCTATTCAACCATGTAAAAATCCAATATGGCGCCCATTTAAAATAAGAAAGTTACTATTAATATCTTGGAAACCGCCATCTTGAATTTTATTCTGACATCATTTTTGTGTTTCTCTCATAAAATCATGTAACTTTTATATGAAACATTTTTTTATATCTTTTATAATTACGGAGTAATTTGCCTTTTTTTAAAATCGCGATTTTCCGTTTTTTTGAATAACTTTCAAACTGTTTGGAATTTTAAATATTTCTCAACGGAATCTAAATAAGCCCTAAGAACTGCACAACATTGCCTATTTAACGGACCTCATAGCTCCTATAGTTTCCGAGATCCCAATGGCGACCTAATCAATTTGGGACACCCTGTATACCAAGTATTGTTGCAAAAAAACAATTACGGTCATTTGAGTTATTGTTGAAATTAACCCCCCTCTTTGGACCCGAACAAATTCACACCGCACATACCTTAAAATCAGGCTCTTGTGAAAAGAGATCTGCTTGTAAAAATATGTGAAGTTCGGACAAACGGTCTAGGTCTAGATGTTAACCCTCATACCTCAATTTAAATATAATTTATAACCCGAAAATAAAAACTATATTTCTTACTTTAGTTGATTGCTACATATTACTTACCGAGTTTCGTTGCAAAAAAAATTACGACTGTTAAAGCGATTGTTTTAGTTCAATCCCTCCCCTTTCCATCATGATTCGATCGAATTTGAGCATACTTTGAAATCTGACTCTAGTCAAAAAAGACGCGCATGCAAAATTTCATGAGAGTCGGACAAACAGTCTAGATCTATAGAGATTACCCCACCTCTAATAGCCCAATAAATTTCAAATATACCTAAAAATGTGACTATAGTAAAAAAGAGTCCAGCCTGCAAAATTTCTAGAGATTCGGGCAAATGGTCTAGATTCTATAGATTTATAATCCGCACCCCTTATGATGTTATGATCGAATTTAAAAATACTTTAAAATCTGACTCCAGTCAAAAGAGACCTGCGTGCAAAATTTCATGAGAATCGGACAAATGGTTGAGATTCTATATTATTAACCCCCACCCCCTAATGGTCCAATCAAATTAATACATAACTTAAAATCTAAGTCTGGTAAAAAAAAATCTGCATTCAAAATTTCATGAGGATCGGGCAAACGGTGTAGATCTTGATGTTTATCTCTCTCCCCTTATTTGAATATAATTTATGACCCGATTAAAAAAAAAATTATTTAATGCACGCGAAGTACGCCGACACTTCCAGTTTAGAAGAAGAAAAACACGTTTTGCCTCCTAGGGCGCAAAAGCGTGGTTTGCTCCCTTTAGTTTAAACAGGGAGTAACGGCGTGCTTTGCGTTCACGTGTGACGAAAAAAAAGTTTGTTATAAGTATATAAGTTCTTGATAAGCAGAACCACGTAGTCGAAACAAGAAAAACGTACTTTGATATTTTGCTTCATACTCCAATATCAAGGCAACACGAACACTTTGAACATAACATTTTAAAACACACGTTTCGGTGTTGCCAGTTTGAGGACGCTCGGTAGGCGATAGATTGGATGAAAGTATACTTATACGCCTAGCGCAGCAACGCCACGAGTGAGCGTTCGGCTGAACTAAAAGTATACGGCATGTATACGGCAAATGATAATTCACTATCAATTCGGCGTCCACCAAAATTTTTAAATATGACTACTAGATGGTACTAGGAGCCAATTTAACATGGTGACCAATCGAGCGTCCATATATGGACGCTTCATTGGAGCCGGACGCTCGGTTGATGGAAAATTGTCAATATAAGGACGCTTCAATGATAGTAAGTTGTATATATATATATATATATATATATATATATATATATATATATATATATATATACAGGTTGTTCATTTTAAGTGGCGCACCATTGCTATCTCGAGAAGTATAAGAGCTACGAAGTTGGTTAAATTAGCAAACAATTTCTATTTTATATGACTACTTTAAAGAACGAAAGAAAATTTTTTTTAGACCAGTGGTTCTCAAACTACGGGGTGCAACTTTCTTATTTCAAATGGGAGCCATATTTTTTATTCGCTTATTCGATTCAGTATTTTTTTCTGAATTCAACGAGATATTAGTTTCATACCCTGACATAACAAAAACATGAGAAAAACGCTATTGAAAATTATGATAATTTAAGTAAAATCTGATTGTTACAAGAGTGCTATGAAAGAAAACAATTGAATATTTGTTTCACATTAATTGTTATTTGGTAATGAAAAAGATTCTTTGAATTTAATCAGGAGATCACGACCGCTACTGAGTGTATGAGTTCAGGGTACTAAGCACTCAGTAGGGTGTAAGGTGGCGGTAACTACGGACACGTGTTTCGACCTTATTTGGTCTGATCAGTATAGTATACTAGAATCTTTTTCATTAACAATTAATATGAAACAAAATATTTAATTATTTTTCTGCTATAACACTAAAACTAACAATCAGATTTTAATTAAATTATCATAATTTTCAATAGCGTTTTTCTTATGTTTTTGTTATGCAAGGGTATAAAACTAATATCTCGTTGAATTCAGAAAAAAATACTTAATCGAATAAGCAAATAAAAAAATAGGTCCTCATTTGAAATAAGAAAGTTGCACCCCGTAGTTTGAGAACCACTGGTCTAAAAAAAAAATTTGTTTCGTTCATTAAAGTAGTCATATAAAATAGAAATTGTTTGCTAATTTAACCAACTTCGTAGCTCTTATACTTCTCGAGATAGCAATGGTGCGCCACTTAAAATGAACACCCTGTATATAGTATACCTTCTGTGACTTTTCGTAATCGAGTATTGATTATGATAAATAATCGATTTTTTCGATTAATCGATAATCGATGATCAAAAATAAAAAATCGATTATCGAATATTGATAATCGATTTTTTGATTATCAATTATTTTAATTACCGATTATCGAACATTGATAATCCGTTTTTTGATTATCGATAATCGATTATTTTGTTTATTGATAATCGATTTTCGATAATCAATTATTATTGCGGATGCGAATGATTAAAAGTGGGAAGAGTGAAAGAAATTGCATGAAAATGTTATATATGTTAGATATAAATGTTAGAAAAATTGATTATTATTATACCTAATTGGTTTTACAAAAAAGGTAGTACCTAGTTAACCAAACTATCATCGTTCGATCAATTAATAGAATATCGATTAAATTTAGATAAATCGATTATTTTTCCCAGCTCTAGTACCTACCATAAAACAAAAGGGATGGTTTTTTGTAACTTTATAACGCTAACTATACTAGCACCTTAATATATTTGTATAATAAGTTAAAAGTATAAAGTAGGTATGGCGGGAGGTCTTGTGGTGGCCACGTCAAATTATTTTATATTGTTCTACATTTTAGTTATGAAGAAAAGTATGTACAGTTTAATAGGCGTACAAGGAAGTCATATGCTGTCCACGTCAGATTTTTTTTATTTATTTTGATATTAAAATACATATTACATAATTCAAAACCAAAACATTTTTTATTGTAATAGGTATTCTGAAAGTTATTTTATTTTTAATTGTTTTACTGGGTAAATCTAATTTACTGGCCAGAAAAAAAGCTGCTGATATAGAGTTAAGCGATTCACTCGAAACTTTATATTCTAGCTAAGTACATCATGCACCAACATATGAATCACATATAGCCCAGTCAATCTAGATTTAATCTGGAAATGGAAGATAGAATTCTAATTTTACCGATTATGTACAGAGGTAACTCAGTCAAATGGTAGAAAATAGGGAAAAGTTTTGGGATTGTTTTGAAATTTTTATTAAATTCTTCGAACATTTCTGTATAAGACAGATTACTTTTTAAAAATCTTAGTTTTTTATATTTTTTGTGTTTAATGACCAGTAACTTCTTAACTAATTAAATTTTTGACTTCCGGTTTCTTTTATCAAATTTTGAGAACGATTCTCTATAAGTTAAATTATTTTAAAATTTTGTTGAGGGTTTTTGTTAAGCCCAAAAATAAAGTTTTTCTTCAAGATAAAATTGAGAAATTTTAGTTTTTAAAATTTATTTTGTATTTAATAACCTGTAGTTTCTGAACGGATACAAATTTTGAAATCCTGTTTCTTTTATTAAATTCTCTGAACAATTCTCTATAAGATAGATTAATTTATTTTTATCATAAATGCCTTAGTAAAGCCAAAATATTAAGATTTTCATCGCGGAAAAAATGAGAAATTTTAGTTTTTAAAATTTATTTTGTGTTTAATGACCTGTAATTTCTGAACGAATACAAATTTTGACATCCGGTTTCTTTTATTAAATTCTCTGAACAATTCTCTATAAGATAGATTAATTTATTTTTATCGTAAATACCTTATAGTCCAGTAGCCTTGTCATGGTTATAATGGGCCTAAGTTGCATCAAGTGGTGGTAGTAGGTTTCTATTTTTTTTCTTGTATAAGATGTGATTGAGATGCAAAATCCAAGTTTTCGACCTCGGCAACCATCCGGAACACTTTTGAATATCTCAAAAACTGCTAAATTTTTGCACTTTTTTCGATTTCTTACCATTTTGACTATGAAGGAGCACGATTTCGACAAAAACCATTCTATACATTTTTAAACTAGATTAAATTGTCTACAATCTAAGACCAGAATGGGCTCGGTAGACCTAATAGTTTCCGAGATACAGCTTTTCAAAGTTTGGCAAAATATACAGATTTGAAACACCAACCGTTTCTCTCTACAAAAATTTTACTATATTCTCTCGCGGAAGAACTTTAAATTTAAGCTCAAGAAAGACCATTGAAAATTTTTGACAGAATGTATCTTATAGAAAAAAGTACGAGGAATTCAGTGCTGCAAACCGGAAGTTTCTATCATTATTCGTTCAGATATTATAGTTGATTAAAAACAATGAACAAAAGAGTAAACAAAAATTTTACTATATTCTCTCGCGGAAAAACTTAAAATTTCAGCTCAAGGAAGACCACTGAAAATTTTTGATAGAATGTATCTTATAGAAAAAAGTACGAGGAATTCAGTGCTGCAAACCGGAAGTCAATATCATTATTCGTTCAGATATTATAGTTAGTTTTTCCCCGAGAGAATATAGTAAAAATTTGGTTTATTCTTTTGTATATTAGGTTTAATTAACTACAATATCTGAACGAATAATGATATTGACTTTCGGTTTGCAGCACTGAATTCCTCGTACTTTTTTCTATATGATACATTCTGTCAAAAATTTTCAATGGTCTTCCTTGAGCTGAAATTCAAAGTTCTTCCGCGAGAGAATATAGTAAAATTGTTGTAGATGAGAAACGGTTGGTGTTTCAAATCTGTATATTTTGCCAAACTTTGAAAAGCTGTATCTCGGAAACTATTAGGGCTACCGAGCCCATTCTGGTTTTAGATTGTAGACAATTTAATCTAGTTTAAAAATGTATAGAATGGTTTTTGTCGAAATCGTGCTCCTTCATAGTCAAAATGGTAATAATCCGAAAAAAGTAGAAAAATTTAGCAGTTTTTGAGATATTCAACAGTGTTCCGGAGGGTTGCCGAGGTCGAAAACTTGGATTTTGCATTTCAGTCACATCCTATACAAGAAAAAAAATAGAAACCTACTACCACCACTTGATGCAACTTACGATGTACTAGGTTACTGGACTATTAGTGAAGCCAAAGTATTAAGATTTTCATCGCGGGAAAATTGAGAAATTTTAGTTTGATATTCGGTTTCTTTTATTAAATTCTACGAGCAATTCTCTATAAGACACATTATTTTAAGGCTTTCGTTAAGCTGAAATTTTAATATTTTCCTCGATGGAAAAAACATCTATCGTATCTTCAACTGATAATATACCTTTTACTATGAAACAATTATTGATAATTATAAACAACATAATACTTTTGTTACTCATAATTCGTTAGTTAAGAACTTAGTTACGATCTTATGCAATTTTATGCGTGTCAAGCTAAAATATGTTCAAAGTTGAGAAATATCTAAAACACATAAAAATATTCTCAGTATGCAAAATAATTATGCTTAATATCAAATTATTCTTTAATGAAACATAAACATCTGTAAAAAGATTTGTAATAGGCTCAATAATATCAAATATGCATATAATCCGAACTCTAATTATGATGCAAATTACTTACCATAAACAATATTTTCCAAAGAATCGTGTGTATTAGGCGTTAAAAACTGAACTGGACTCGCTCAAACGCGCACGCTCGGCCCGTTGATGCACATGCAAATTTTTGTCTTTTACTCTGTACTTCTTCTAATTTCAGTTCAATAAAGCATTTGTACAATTCATCTTGCTAAGAAATTAATAAACAAATACGTATTATCCCAACGCGGCTTTTTGTGCTCAATGACGAACATAATTCCCCCCTATCAACACATTTGTTTGCAAATTTTTGTTAATATGCAAAAAATAATAACATAATATTAAACTTTTTTAAACTACGTGTATAGTGCACATCATTCTCAACATTTTGAGCTATCTTTGACGTGTCTACGTCATTCCGATCGAAAGTTATACGAGTTTAAGTCTGCATATATGATTTTCCATCCCTTAGGACCTTTTGCCCTGTCCCGAGGGAAGCAAGCGTCGGTAACATTGGGACTTTCTAGGAGAGTTACACTACGTTATAAGGAACACCTGTGCAAAAAATTAGAATTCTATCTTCCATTCCAAGGTTTTGCTAATTTTTGTCTAGATTGACTGGGCTAATAGCCTTCTTCAGAGGGATTCGCTCAAAATTTTATATTCTGGCTAAGGAGAACCTATAGTACAACATGTGAACCACGTAGCCTTCTTCATAGGGGTACTTTAATCTAGTGCCATTTCACAAAACCTAGCTGACTGGCTATGCAGAGTTACACGATTCGCACATATTTTTCTACTATTCCTGGGTCAGGGTCCGGGTGGGAGGTTGTAATTACTTCGAACGAGGCTCTTCATATAATTTCGATCGAACTTCACCTACAGGTAAGTTCGTTTGATCTACAATTATATTACGAGCCTCGTTCTCGTAATTACAACATTAACAATGTAGATGTTTAGAGTTGGAAGGCTGAAAATTTGTTATTATTATTATTGTTATTTTTATTTCCAAAACCCTTTTTGTTATAATCTAACGCCAATCCAACGCTTTAAAGAAGCCAATCCAAAAACCTTTCTAATACAACCAACTGTTGGTTAAAGTTAACATTAGCAAGGGATTCTACCGACCCTCTTGCTGTGTTTTCAATTAACATAAATGCTAGCCCTCCTCTTGCGGCCGAAGAAGTAGTTGCATTCTACGAACTGTGTGCTGTAAAAACGACAGTATTAATTCCACTTATTGTCGTTGATACTGTAATTATGTCGTATGTCAAATATTTGTTTCAAGGCATAAGACAAATTGTTGTATACAACTTCATTGATCTTCGACATTAGTCTCATTGACTGTGTTAGTTTTCTGCCTTTCCTGTTCGTCTAACATACAACCTTTCGCAGTAACGAACAGTAAGCCGGATATAGTTATTCTGAATAGAACGGTGCCATAAGTCTAAATAATAATATTCTGACATGCGACTCATTGCAGTATCAACAACGTTATTTTATCTGGATAAAGATTGTGTAAAACCTGCCTTATGTGGTTTCGTATTTAACTAAGGTTCTAGCTACTTAGTTGCAGGGATAACTAATAAGGTAGCTCGCGTCCTGGCGTTGAGGTTTTTATAAGGTTCCTAATGAGTATTTCAAATTCATTTGAAATTTTTTGAATGTTTTAAAATCGATTTGCGCTAAAGGTTTGCACACTATGTGCGGCACTTAACCCTAGTAAGAAAATAAGATAGCCAATCTTGTCGATAACATTTCTAAGAATTAATTTATTCATTTCCTTTGCCAATTTATCAGTTGGATTCCTTAGTAAATTTTATGTAAGAAACATTATGTTAAATTTTTTGTAAGGCCATTGATAACCAAAAATTTAATTATTATCTTCAAGTGAAAATTGCAAAATTTAAGAATCTAAAATATTTTTGTGTTTAATCAACTCTACTTTTTGAACGGATAAAGATATCGACATCCGGTTTACTGCACTGGATTCCTTTGTAAATTTTACGTAATATACATTATATTAAATTTTTGTAAGGCCCTTGATAACCCGAAAGTTGATTAAAATGTTTTTGTATATTCTTTGGACGGTTTTACTTCCGGTTTCTTGGGCCGCCATCTTGAATATTATATTTGAATGTCAAAACTGTGTGATTCAATGAAATCAGAGACACCGAAAACCTAGAAAAAGACTCATCATTCTCAAAAATACAACAATATTTACGTGTTTTACGTAAAGATTTAAAAAAACGACCACCATCTTGGATTCCGGGTGTTGCATGCAAAATTCGGCTTGGTAACGGGCAGATTTTAATTCAGCGAGGTCAAATTAGTCTAGAAACTCATGTTACCAAAATGTTACATCAAATGCACCTAGAAGTGCGAATTTCGGATTTCCTGTCTAGTCTATTAGCCCGCTTGTCTTGAAATTGCGCATCAGCTTCTGTTCTGTGGTTAGATCCATTTGTCTTTGGGTCGAAAAAAATATTTTTTCTTCATAAAATAACATTTGAACCACACTTTCTAGCAGTTTACATTAAAATAGTAATATTTCTATTGGTTCCTGCAAATTTTCCATTGCGGTGATTTTTGGGGACTTTCCGGTGATAGTGCACTGTCTGAGGAACCGAAATCAGTCGTCAGATGTTATGAATTATTTTTTCTGAGGTTTGGGCCTGTTTTTCGGTATAATTCTTGGACTATACGTTCAATCAAAAACAAACATTAATAAATGCTCCCTTATAAAAAAAATAATAGATTATTATTTTCTATTCATATATACATAGATATATTTCACGCCTATTACCCACTTGAGTGTGGCAGATTCACATAATGGGAGTTTTCTTGATATAGAATTATTTTCCTTTCATTACATAAAGGGCCATTCAATAAACGGAAAAAAGGGGACATCGCCAGCGCATCACTGGTGTAGAGGAAGCAAATAAAAAATGTCTTTAAAATTTTTAAACTTGATACGTTTTCGTCCGTAGATGATGTATCGGAGTCGGAAGCTGCCTGTCCAATTTCTTTCCAATTTCCCTATTTTTTATCATTAGTGAAGCTCTGTTCTGTATCTTCCTTTTACCCATTATGAAGAAGGACAAGAAAAATTAAATACACTGAAAACTAACACTATTACTTTTAGATGTGGCAGTCACCGCACAAGAAAGCGTAATGAACAGTTATAGATGGACTACCTAATGTATTGGAAGATGGTGACATAAGCGATTAAGTGTTTTTAAATTAATTTAAACATAGTGGCATAACCGTACGACAAGCGTTACTACATTGTTAATGTTGTAATTACGAGAACGAGGCTCGTAATATAATTTCAATAAACCTTGCTGACTGGTTATGTACTCGTAGAGTAACACTATTCGCTCAAAACTTTATATTCTGACTTAAGGAGAACCTAGTACATCATGCACCCACATATTAATAAGCCTTCTTCAGAGGGGTACTTTACTCTAGTGAAATTTCAAATAACCTTCCTGACTGGTAATGTAAAGTAACACGATTCGCTCAAAACTTTATATTCTGGCTAAGGAGAACCAGGACCTAATACATCATGCTTCGATATATGAACCACGTAGCCTTCCGAGGGGTACTTTGCCTTTTAACAAAAAGAAAGTTGAAATTTTGTATTTAGGACTGTTATAGCATCTAGTTTTGGTTTCAATCTATAAACCGGAAGTAGTACTTTTTTAAAATATTTCGATAAATATTTAATTTAAGACAATTTTTTTATTTTAAATGAAAGATTATGTGATTATTACCTACAATCGGTATTTTATAAATATTTTTGTATCTGCTATCATTTCAGAATAATTAAAGTATATATTTATAATTTAGTATTTCGGTTTCTTGTAGTCCATGATCGATTAACATTTGTTACTACGTAAAATTTAAATGATTATGACAGTACAGTGACAATAGTAAAATATGCTTTATATCTTCTTCTGCAGTTTAAATAAAATGACTAAAATAGATTTGTGAGTATAGTAGCAGTAGTAGTAGTACTTATATATTAATATATTTGTATAATATTATATTTCTACATTTTAGTTATTAAGAAAAGTATGAACAGTTTAATAGGCGTACAAGGAAGTCATGTGGTGTTCACGTCAGATTTTTACCTTCCGCTTACCTGTAAAGGAAGGTATTGGAATCATGCAAAAAATCGGGTGGTGAATTTTTAGTGGATGAGCACGAATTAGGGTCCTTACAACTCATTTTTGATAGTTTCACGATGATGTCTGTGTGTATGTGTGTGTGTGTGTGTGTGTGTGGTCAAGGGGTGTTAGTCGCATAACTCAAATACGAATTACCCGAAAATTTTGATATTTGGTATTTAACATTTGTATATAAATTGGAAGAGCTCCCTAGATTTTGGTACAAATATCTTCATCGGAAGTGATATTTTTTGAAGATTGAAAAGGTTAATTGTCAAAATTGTATATAAATTTGGAAAAATATAGTATTTATTTGTAATGAGAATAAGAGGAAAAGTTGCAACTTACGTTATAAAAAAATTGTCTTTATCTGGTAGCATTAAAGAACTGCAGTAAAATTTAAAAAATAAATTTATCAAATAAAACGTTGATATCTTGTAATCCATGATCGGTTGATTTTTGTTTCTGCGTAAAAAATATTGACAGGTGAGACGGGTGACAAGTTGGCATACTAGCGCTATATAAGTCCTAAGTAAGATATTAAATGTAGTAATTGAACGGAGGATGGCTTCAACACGGCAGAGTTTTCCTGTGAATGAATCTTTTTATTCAGGTGATGCCAATTTCTGTGTTTGAATATTTGAGATTTTTATTTGTATATTTTAAATGGGCACCGGATTGTACGTATACATTTCTGTTTAAATTCTAGATATGGCGGAAGGTTGTGTGATGGCCACGTCAGATTTTTTATATTAAATGAAAGGTTATGTGATTATTACCTACAATCGGTATTTTATAAATATTTTTATATCTGGTATCATTTAAGAATAATTAAAGTATATATTTATAATTTAGTATTTCGGTATCTTGTATTCCATAATCGATTAACATTTGTTACTACGTAAAATTTAAATGATTATAACATGACAGTGACAATAGTAAAATTTGCTTTATATCTTCTTCTGCAGTTTAAATAAAATGACTAAAATATATTTGTGAGTATAGTAGCAGTAGTAGTAGTACTTAACTTATATATTAATATATTTGTATAATAAGTTAAAAGAATAAAGTAGGTATATGGCGGGAGGTCGTGTGGTGGCCACGTCAGATTTTTTTTTATTCTACATTTTGGTTATTAAGAAAAGTATGAACAGTTTAATAGGCGTACAAGGAAGTCATGTGGTGTCCACGTCAGATTTTTTTTGTATAAATTAAATAATTCGAGAAATTGTCAAGCCGAATACCATACGTGACTATGATTTTTTGGTAATTTTTGCTGTCTGGTCACGACTGCTTGTTGCGTCGAAAATAAACACTAGTGCGTAGCAAAATCATAGTCACTAATGGTATTATACAGGTTGATGGAGGTGAAATGCGAACATAGGGAAATATATGACAATGGAGTTATCATGCTAGGCATCTTGATATACGTGGAAAAAGTACTGTCAATGTCAAAGTACCTGTCATATTATTTAAATTTTTATTTTCATTAAAATATATTATTTGCATAATAATGTATGTGTACGAGCAGAACGAGAAAGTTTACATGCACTGTTAGATTTTAATATTATTTCTGTTATTGATTACTCTTTTTGCCACACAAATTCACATTACTTCGTTTTGTGACACTACTACAAAATATATCAAGATACCTGGCATGAGAGTTCGATTGTCATGTATGTTCCCTATGTTCGCATTTCACCTCCACCAACCTGTATATGATAATTTACTATAGCTCCGCAAAATCTGAAATATATTACTTATGCCGTGACTTGTGATGTTTTCACGTCCGAAAAATTTCCTTCACGCCTGATACATTACACACTCACGCTCACGCCCGTTCATGATCCAAATTTTTAAAATCACTCACGCTCACGCGGGTCACGCCGTAAAACGACATGACCTGAAAATTTCACGACCTACGCCTACCTCTAACACATTGCATAAAACTATCCAGCAAATCATCCTATACCGTCACAATTAAATACCTAATACTATCTGTGAATAATAATTGTGATTGTGACGTACTGACGACATCCGATGATTCACTGGATGTATAATTTTAAAATTTACCACCATTATAAATTCATATTAATTAATTATACTTTTAAATAAATAAAAATTAAAACAACAATGTCGAAATATAAAATTAGTTTTTATTTATTACTAAAGTAATATGATGTAAGTAAAACATCATAAGAACACATTTAAATTGATTATAACATAACTATAGTATGACATAAAAACAAAAAATATTAAAGATCTTAATTAAACCGAAATTTAAAATTTGGGAAAAGAAATACGAAATAATTCCTTGATATTTGGTTAATTGGCTTTGTTGTAAATCGATGTAATATTTTATTGCGACGTTTTGACCAAAATCCGGGCTATTTTCAAGCAAAAAGTAGTTACATTGAATTTGAGCTTTAAACTACAGAGTAAAATTGTTCAATTTAATCCTTAAACTAAGTTTAAGTGAACACACTTCATAAATAAAACATACTTTTCCCCTTTCTCTTAAATTAATTTAATTCCTTCTTCATTCATAATCCACAGTTCCCATCTACTTTGCTACATCACGACCGATCAAGACCCTATGTATGTACACCATAATATAGCAAGTAAAAATTGTAGAGAATGTATACCATTCTTCTCATAAAAATCGCATGAATCCACTATCTCTTCTGCTTTATATCTTCCCGCTGTCACTTATCGCACGTTTCTCTTTCATGCTTTCGTTTTTCTGCTAATCACTTGCGGGTTGCCCTTGTAATTTACATAATACGTTCTTGTTTCTCCATTATCCATTCCTCATTCTAATCCTCTGATGTGATAATAAATTTTGTAGTACAATTCTTACCCTCTGAAGAGAAGGTGTAAGTAAGTTTTTAGAGTGCACGTGCGTATACAGTTTGGTTTTGAAATTAATATCATAAATTTAAAGGTACATCGGCGTAAATAGTATAACTGTGTAGATTACGAAACAGAAAGAATTTATTTTAAATCGCAAAATTAATTTCTATGTTTCCCAGTCAAAAATTTTTCGTTGCCACTGCCACTGGGTGGAGTAATTATTATTTCTTTAATAGTTATTTAACTATCTAGTGTGTTAATGCGGGCGATTAATAATTAAGACATTTTAACGCGTGAGAGAAGCGAAAAATGGCGGCTGACGCGGACACTTCCGGTGATGCCTCCACCCCTTAAAATACTCAATTAGGTGTGGTAAATGAGAAAAAAATTAAAATTGCTTTTGGCTCGAAGTGCACAATTCATAATATATACAGAGTGTCTATTTAACTCGGGCCACTATAGGTAATTCCTAAACTAGAACAGATATGACTTCGATTAAATTAGACAAAAGTTGCCTTATCAGTAGGCCATTCCAGTGATGTATTTGTTTATCAAAAAATATGCACAGGTAACTAGATAATAGCAAAAACTTATATTTTTTAAAATAGAAATCATAGGTAGCTATGGCATCATTAAAAGGAGTATTTTTTTCTCTTTTCAACTGTATATAATTTTCATCATTTATTTTTTAACTTAATGTCTTATTTACACAAAACCTAATACACTTAATTCTAATGGTACTTATTAAAGTAGGCTTTGACAAAATCAATTTAAAACGAGGTCTGGCTATTAAATAACGTGACTGCGCACGCAGAAGGCGTCCTAGAGAGGCATGAGGGGAAACGAATGCAGCGTTCGCTAGCTGGAAGTGTCTACTATTCCGGTACGAAAACACGTTTTTGTCGCTGTAGTAGTATTTTTTCTATAAAGGTTAGAAACGAACGTGTTTTCTTCTCGTGCCGATTTTCGCATCACCTCTTCCATCGACTCGAACCGAGTTCCGTTTAAGGCAGACTTGATCGTCGGAAATAGAAAATAGTTACAGGATGCTTAATCAGGCGAGTACGGCGCGTGTTCGAGCACTGGAGTACCTCTAGCGGCTAAATAACGCTTCACAGACAGCGCGTTATGGGCAGGTGCGTTGTCATGGTGCAAAATCCATTGTTATAATATACATTGTTATCGGCACGAAAAGAAAACACGTTCGTTTATAACTTTTATAGAAAAAATAGTACTACAGCGACAAAAACGTGTTTTCGTACCGGAATAGTAGACACTTCCAGCTATCCAACGCTGCATTCGTTTCCCCTCCTGCCCCTCAAGGACGCCTTCAGCGCGCGCAGTCTCGTTATTTAATAGCCAGACCTCGTACATACCATTTAATGTTTACTGCTGACAACTTGTCAATTTTCTCATTCTTGTTGTGTCAAATGTCAACATAAAATTTTGAGGTGAACGTGTTTTGTTATTTAGTTTTGTTCTATTTTATTAATCTTTGATTATTTCCTACAGAATCATGCGATATATTAAAATGGTAAATTAATGATTAATTTAAAAAATAGAAATAAAAACTATTGCTTTTAAATTTCGCGTATAGAGAAAGACTGCCAGCACCATCTACCAAACTCATGCTGTACTAAAAAGTAAAATCTTGATTCATCCGAATATTTGCTTGTTTTTTATGACGTCATTCCTATATGGATTTGAAACGTCTATACTAAAATAAGGGCACAATTTATTGAAAATCGTACGAATGTAAACATAGTTGGCAAAATAACTACATATGTTTGAACTTAATTCATACATTGGAATTATTGGAATACCATTCTTAGAGCACTTTGACTGTAGTAATATATAATTTATTTACCTACAAGTTATAAGGTATGTCGATCTTATGTTATGTTTAGGCCGGTTTAGGCTTATATTATTATTTCTTTATCTAAACAATTTTACTGACACAAATTTTTGTTCAGTTAGAAAAATTTTATATACCCTTTAAACACTTTGAATGTCGTGTCTAAGATCAAATACCAAAATCGCAAACAGGCTTTAGAATAGATGTTATCATTTGATGTAGTTCCGCTGTAGTATTTTCGTTTGCGGTTTACGTCAAACTTCACACAAAATCAAAGATGAAAAATCGATGTCAGTTAATTCTTGAAGCATCGTGAAGCTCGCTAACGACTGAGGGCGTACATACGTTAATAAAACAGGTCACGAACACTTCGATTCAATAAAGATTAATTTTTGATGAGGATAAAATTGTAAAAGCATAAACATTATACGGTAAAAAACTTTAGTTTTTCGCTTATGAATATAATAAATAATTGTAATAACTAATATCAGTTAATATTTACAAATTACCAGATTAAAAATATGTACATAGTAATGAAATGTAGGTAATAATAAAATAAAATGCGAAATGTTGCGCGCAGTCGGTCGATGAGTTTTTCTATCTTTAGGTTTGAATAAAATTATGTTTGAAGGAACATTAAATTTTTATCTTTCTGAATTTGACCGTTTTGTACAGCATAGCGTCTGGCTATAAAGTTATGTTTAAATTTCCTACTACCCAAATTTTAAATCTAATAAGATTCAAATTCAGGTTAAGATATAATTATGTATAAAAAATCTGATGTGGCCAGCACACGACCTTTCGCCTAATTCTGCTTATTCCACACTAATCTAATAAATAGTTTTACTTACATTTTAATAAAATGTTCATGTAAAATGAAAACAATAATGTAAACCAAGATGCAAGCATTATGTCAACTACCTATGTAGGTACTGTCACTGTCATGATAATTCAAATTTTGTGTAGAAAGTAGTACAAACAAATTTCATAATATATTCATGGACAACAAGTTACTGGATTTTCAAAAAAGTAGAATATTAACTATACTTTATTTTATTGTTAAATAATACCAGATTCAGCAAATTGTATTTAAAATTAACTGTTCCCATAGATAATTATATTTTCTTTTATTTTTAATTGCAAAAATTGTCTTGAATACATAATGTACCAATTTATTTAAGGAAAATTATATCAAGTTTCAAAAAGTACTACTTCCGGTTTGCGAATTTCTACCAAAATCTTATCCGGTGTTAAGATCTTTATTAAAACCATGAAATTTGGTACTTTTTAAATTATTGTGGACGAAAAATCGTCACATAATGCATACGTCCATACGCGCGCACACACACAGACATCATCGTGAAAATAGGAAATTCGTATTCTAGAGACCCTGAAACGTGATCAGAGTGAAGTTAGCAGCGGATTCGCAGCAGCGGATTCAAACGTGAAAACGGTTTGTACAACTCTGACGCTTACAACACGAAGCGTTGGGATGGAGTATTCTTACTGTGTTCAGACTCACTTCTTCCTCGCAATTACTAAACATATCGGTAACTGAATATTGTGCAATAGATATTCACTGTAAGGTTTTTACGAAATACATATCTTATCTATATTACCTTTATTATTCAAAGGAATGGATGCTAAATAAAAACAAGTATTCATAAAAATACACATAGGCTTATTTTAACATAGTCATAACAAACATAATAACAATTCTGACAAAATAAAATTTTAGATGTTGATTATGACATTTACGTAGAGTATAAAAAATATTAAAAAATTAAATTTTTTGGAGACAAAACTACAAAAACAGAGATAGTGCTCAAAATGCACTAAGAAAATAATTTAACTTTGCTAAAACTATCTTAATAATGTTTCTGATAAAATACAATTTTTGTGTTGGTTACTACGTTTATGAAGATAATAAAAAATCGAGTAAAAAATATAAATTCAATAAATATTTCAGGGGAGAAGGATACCAAAACAGAGCTTGTGTTCAGCAATGCACTATGAAAATAATTTAACTTCGCTAAAACTATCTTAATATCGTTTCTGATAAAATACAATTTTAGGGGTTGATTACCACGTTTATAAAGATAATAAAAAATCTGCTGTGGCCAGTACACGACCTCTCGCCTAATTCTGCTTATTCTACTAATCTCGAGACTAATCTAATAAATAGTTTTACTTACATTTTAATAGTTTCATGTTCATTTAATATGTAAACGATAATGTAAACCAAGATGCAAGCAAAAGATGTCAACTGTACTGTCACTGTCAGAATAATTCAAATTTATTTAGAAACAAATTTCATATCATGGACAACAAGATAGAATATTAATTGTACTTTATTTTATTGTTAAATACTACCAGATTCAGCAAATTGTATTTATAATTAACTGTACCCATAGATAATTATATTTTCTTTTATTTTTAATTGCAAAAATTGTCATAAATAAATAATGTAACAATATATTAAAGGAAAAGTTTATCAAGCTTCAAAAAGTACTACTTCCGGTTTTCGGATTTCTACCAAAATGTTATCCGGTGTTAAGATCCTTATTAAAACCTTAAATATGAAATTTGGTTATTAAAGGTTTGATACTTTTTCAGTTATCGTGGACGAAAAATCGTCAGTCCATACATTCATACAAACACACACACATACACACACACAGACATCATTGTGAAAATAGTAAATTCGTATTGTAGAGACCCTGAAACGTGCTTATCCACCAAAAACTCATACTCGAAAATTTTGACCCATTACAATACCTCTCTTATAGAATATGAGGCGAGAGGTAAAAATATAAATTCAATAAATATTTTAGGGGAGAAGGATACCAAAACAGAGCTTGTGTTCAGAAATGCGCTATGAAAATAATATAGGTATGTATATCTTAAACACAGGTCCATAAAGCTGGCACCCCCACTTTGCGAAAATTTAAAAAAAAAAATCTGCTGTGGCCACCACACGACCTCTCGCCTAATTCTGCTTATTCTACTAATCTAATAAATAGTTTTACTTACATTTTAATAGTTTCATGTTCATGTAATATGTAAACGATAATGTAAACCAATATGCAAGCAAAAGATGTCAACTGTACTGTCACTGTCATATAATAATTCAAATTTTATGTAGAAACAAATTTTATATCATGGACAACAAGATACTGGAATATTAATTGTACTTTATTTTATTGTTAAATACTTCCAGATTCAGCAATTTGTATTTATAATTAACTGTACACATAGATAATCACAATTTCTTTTATTTTTAATTGCAAAAATTGTCATAAATAAATAATGTACCAATATATTTAAGGAAAACTTTTCCAAACTTCTAAAAGTACTACTTCCGGTTTGCGGATTTCTACCAAAATCTTATCCGGTGTTAAGATACTTATTAAAACCTTAAATATGAAATTTGGTTATAAACGGTTTGATACTTTTTAAGTTATCGTGGACGAAAAATCGTCGGTTCATACAAACGCACACACACACACACACACAGACATCATCGTGAAAATAGTAAATTCGTATTCTAGAGACCCTGAAACGTGCTTATCCACCAAAAACTCATACTCGAAAATTTTGACCCATTACAATACCTCTCTTATAGAATATGAGGCGAGAGGTAAAAACGTCATAATTTAGGACTAATTTGTACCCAAAAAATTAGAATTTGAACCCTTACCAGTTAGCCGGAATACCTTGACCTGATAAAGTTGGCACCCCCACTTTGCGCAAAATAAAAAAATTATATTCGACTGACAACAACTAATTTAGGACTATTTTGTACCTTACAGTGAACATCTATTGAACAATATTGAATACTTGTTTTTATTTAGCACCCATTCCTTTGAATAATAAAGGTAATATAGATAAGATATGTATTTCGTAAATACCTTACAGTGAACATCTATTGAACAATATTCAGTTACCGATATGTTTACTAATTGCGAGTAACGAGTAAGAAGTGAGTCTGAACCAGGGAACTAGAAAGACTGTCTGAACACAGTAGGAATACTCCATCCCAACGCTTCGTGTTGTAAGCGTCAGGGTTGTACAAACCGTTTTCACGTTTGAATCCGCTGCTGCGAATCCGTTGACCGCTGCTAACTTCACTCTGATAATTTATTTTCTGAAAAAGCGTATTGCGAAGTTCCATGATATTCAGAAAAATCTGATGTGGCCAGCACAAGACCTCTCGCCATACTTACTCTATTCTTTTTACTTATACAAATACAGGGTATACTAAGTTGTAACACCCAAAAACTTTTCTTAGTAAATTTTTTTGATTTGGAGATCCAGTTCATAGTTATTGGCGATTTTTTGTTTTTCGAATAATAGTATATTACTTTACTAGTGGGAGAAGTAAAATGCCTCTGTCATGAGTGTCTGATTCGTCACGAGCGAAGCGAGTGACCAATCAGAACACGAGTTAGAGCAGCATTTTACTTCTCCCACATGTGAAGTACGATATCTTTCCTCACTGTGAGGAAATCGTCATTACTCCCTTATATTAAGGAATATTTAAAAAATACCAAATTTTTCAGCATTTGCTTTCGGTTTTCTAAAACATTTGTATTTAGAATTACTTTCTATTTTATCAAATAACAAAATGGAGACCGATTAAAAATTTCAAAACAAGATATTTTGAAAACCACTTGATAGATTTTTGAAAATAAAACATTTATTAAATCCTTAACCTATCTACTATAACATTTGTCTGAAACATTTTTTCGATCTGTCCAAAAAAAGTTTTTATTCAAATTGTCTATTATTGTAACCAGAATAGACGAATGTGATGATAGCCAATCCACTACACCCCCTCCCACCCCCCTAAGAATAACACCTGTACCTGATGTCCAAAAAGGTCCAACTTTGGCAACTCATACGCAGTGCCAAAAAAATCGTGGACGTTATTGGTCAACAGAGTAATAAATATCAGACTTTTTCTTCAAGGTCCGCAAAATTTCAAGTACCTTCGATGATTTGGCGCGAAGTTATGAATTTTTTTAAAAAAGCGCCTTTTTGAGGTTTTTGACCATAACTCGGCCTTTTTGAGGTTTCTGAATTCCATTAACAATTGTCTAAGAGTGACTTTAAAATTTTTATTTCTTTAAACACCTTTATTTTTTAGATGTTTTAAGAAATAAACGAATTTGGTGGGAAATCGGTCAAATTATGGGCAAAAAGCACGAAAATACCAATTTTTTTCAAAAATTCATAACTTCGTGCCAAATTATCGCACGTACTTGAAATTTTGAGAAAATTGAAGGAAAAAGATTGAACTTTATTGTCCTGTTGGGCAATAAGGTCCTCTATTTTTTTACTCACGCTACAAGTTGCTACAATAATTGAACATTTTTCAGTCAAAAACACGTTTTTTTATCCGGGGGCGGCAGGGAATGGATCAGGTTTGGTGGCAGATTAACTTACAGGGTCGAATAGAGAAACCTTCAACGTCCAAAATTTATTGATTTTCGTGCAAAATTGGCCAAGGTATGACCAAAAACCTCAAAAAGGCGCTTTTTTTCAAAAATTCTTAACTTCGCGCCAAATCATCATAGGTACTTGAAATTTTGCGGACCTTGAAGAAAAAGTCTGATTTTTATTACTCTGTTGGCCAAGGTCCACGATTTTTTTGGAACTCCGCATGAGTTGCCAAAGTTGGACCTTTTTGGACATCAGGTACAGTTGTTTTTCTTAGGGGGGTGGGAGGTGGTGGAGTGGATTATTTGTCACATTGGCTATGATCACATTAAAGATAAGACTTCAAAGTTATCAGAACTCGGAGATTCATCTAATTTCGTCTAAATGCAGCCGAGATATCGCACTTTGAAATTGTGTCATTTTTGGTGCATTTTCAAGTGGTGCGTTTTTATTTTCCTCGAGTGTAGAATGGAATTTAAAGTAAACTGGGTATGTACAGTTAATATTAGTATTGCAGAGTCACGTAGTTTAAAATTTTGGTATGAAAAGTTTGTTCATCAAAATGTTAACCAAGTTAAGAAAATTTTAAAACAGAATAACATTCCATTTGAAGATTCAAAAGACTTTTTCTGCAAACCATGCATACAAAGGTAAGCAACATCGTTTACCATTTCGCAGTAGTGAATTTAAAACTACACGTACTTGCGAAATAATACACGTTGATCTTTGTGGGCATATGGAAACCGAATCAATTGGTGGATCTAGATATTTTCTTTTAATTAAAGACGACTTTTCACTTTACAGAACTAGGTACAATGTTTCTTTATTACTGTCAATATGTCTCATTCAACTATTATGTTTATTATGTCTATGCTTACTTATTTATATAAACATTTATATAATTTTAGTTGAATGAGACATATTGACAGTAATAAAAAAACATGGTAGTTAAATTAAAATAAAAAAATCTGACGTGGACACCACATGACTTCCTTGTATGCTTATTAAACTGTTCATACTAGATGCTATAACAGTCCTAAATACAAAATTTCAACTTTCTACGTCTCACCGTATTTGAGTTATGCGACATACATACGTCCGTCCGTCCGTACGTACAGACGTACGTACAGACGTCACGACGAAACTAGTCATAATGGATTCAGAAAAGGTCAAAACGGATATTTCCGTCAAAATCTGACAACCGAAATTTTTCGCGATTACAATAGGTACCCAAGCAGCACAGTCTGGAAAAATTGGCAACCACAGCTAAAACAAGGCTGTTAAAACGTTGTGGCAGCCTTGTTTTAGCTTTATATTAGCTTTATTTTTAGCTGTATTTTGTGTTATTTTTTTGTCCAAATAAGTGTTATCGCAAACTAAATTGCAGCTATATTAACCATCCAACCATTTTTCTGTCTGTAAAGTTCACTTTACAATCATCAAAAATGCAAAAATACAGCCACAGCTTTATTGTGTAGAATTTCAGCTGTAAAATAGATTTGATTACTAACTTATATTGAAAAATAACAGCTAAAGCTTTATTTCTGTATTGTGAGCTATGAAATGTATTTTACAGCTATAAGTTCATACTAACTAACAGCTGTCGCAATATGTCCATAATTTTAGTTGCAAAATGTATTTTAAAGCAAAATATAAATACCGAATCAAAGCTTTAAAATTTGTACGTAATTTTGGTTATAAAATACATTCTGAAGCTTAGAAAATCTACGAAATTTTCTACAATTTTAGGTGTAAACTATCTGTTACTTATATTCTTAACCGACAAAGTCAAAGCCAAATTTAGTCGGTATCAAGTGTATCAGAGAATACCGAAGTGAGTACAAAAACAACACTTTAAAATAATGAACTTTCAGTCAACCTGAATATTTACAAGTACAGCCACAATTCCAAAACTGACTGTAACTGAGCCAAGTCAGTGCATTGCTTGCTACTTTCGGTGACAACGTATTTCCAAATACTTTGGAAAAACTAGTTTGGATGAAAACTCAGGTGAATCTATGTGTTCCAATAATTTTCGGGTAGAAGACCAAAATTTTATTGGCCTAAGTTTCAATACTATACTTTTTTACCACACAATTTTGTTTGGATCACGTATGTCAATTCGGAACAATGTTGGCATCTTTTCTAAGAGCTACGCCCTTCTTACCCGGAAGCAAAAACAAGATTGCATTTTTCTCCCAGTTTTCGGGCACAACACAAAGTGTCATTTCGTTGTCTTCTATTGTTTGTACAATTTTGAACATTTAACTTGAATAATAAGATAGCCAGATCTTATGCAGAGGTTATGTTTATATTTTCATATAATTACTGGTAGGTAGCTGTAGTAGGGATGAATATAACTAGATGGCTGCAGTGACTATTCTTGCAACTATTTGGGTTTCGTATGTAAATTATTGTACATCATTTCTGCCAAATAGTTGTTTTCTAGTATATTGCATATACGTTGCCAACCATATTACAACCAAATAACTGTATAATCCAAATGGCTATTATTGGGCAATATTTCATTCCACAAAAACTATATGTCTGTATTTCAGACAAGTAGACATCTTTTTAATCAAAGTAGGCGATGTAGCCGTGAAGAGAGACAGCCATTTTGAAAACAAGAAATTTTTACTAAAACAAGAATTATTTAATCACTATTGCTGCATTACACATAACGGAAAACCATTTGTAACTTGATATTTTTGCATTGTAAACATATAAAAACTATAATTAGTTATAAAGAAAAATTAAATTAATTTCCATATTAATAAATAAATAACTAAATTATTATTATTTTCGAAGCGCATCTTTTATTTCGAAGTATCACAACTACATTTAACGACCAAATGATGTTTCTTGTAAATTTTGAGTATTGTAGGGTGCAAATTTTGACTTATAATCTTTATGATTTTGATATAGGTATCATGTATATTTGTAAGTTTAGCTTCTTAGGTACACGCATAAATATGTAACATAGACATACAAAATACAGCTATTATATCTACGTACTACAACCAAATAGTTATTTTAATGCCAAACAACTAAATGGCTGTATTTTGACTGTATTACTTGCCAAGTGGTCACAGCTAAATGGCTGTGACAACATTTTCAAAGCAAGAAAATGTTGTACCACTTTGGCTATGGCAACTCTTTAACAACGTTAAGCTGCGATGCCAGCTGCGGTAGCTATATTGCTGTTATTATTTGCTGCAACAACGTCACCGCAGCTTTTTTACAGCTTCGTGTGCTACTTGGGTACTTCCTTTTTACTCCGTACAAGGAAGTAAAAATAATGTTTGTATTATTTTCTACTACTATCTACCATAATATTCAATAAAATTGAACGACACTAGCAGTACTTTTATGTTGTTGGAAACCAAATTGATTTGCAGTAATTATACTATTTTTATACAAACAAAAAAAAGAATTGGTATTCGAAAATTTTGAAAAGACATCAGATGGAAGTGCTATTGGCCTGTAATTATTTAAATCATGAATATTATTTTGCTTATGAAAAGGGTTTAATTTTTTACCTTTAGTTTTTATTAAAAAATTGGGAATATTATCTGATCCGGCGGATTTGTTGTTCTTTATCTTGATTTTAATTTTTTAATAAGATTAAGATTCAAAATACGGACAAAGAAAAAGATTGATTGTGTTACCAAAACATTCTGCATTTGATTATTACCTAGCTTTTGAAATCTGGCTCATAACCTTTAGTGGAGGTTCTCTAAAAAATAATTGAACTCATTCGCAATGTCTATTTTGGATCGGTGACGGATTCATTATTTGACTTAATACTTAATTTAATATTATTAACTTTCGGCTTACTATCTATAGTTTCTTTAATATCTTTTCAATTGCTTCTAGTAATATAGGGTGCGGCACAAAGGACGGATGGTTTTTAAAAAATCATAAAATCGGTAATTTTTACTAAAAAAAACAAATTTATTTACGGATTCGGGTTCGTAATGAAATAGCATTTGTGACAATCAAATGTGGAAAATCTCATCAGTCATGTGGTGACCGTTTTTGACTATCCATTGCTGGAGGCGTTCTTGGAAGTTAGCGTAGACTCTCTCTAAAATCGCTTCCTCAACGTGGGCGACTTCTACGCGAATTGCCTCCTTCAACTCGTCCAGGGTTCGGGGCTTGTGGACGACGGGTATAGAGAGATTTTGTTAAACAGTTAACCCATTGACTGATAATTTATATAAAACTCGCATTTTTAGTAATTTTTAGAAATTATTTAACAAAATACGGCAAGGCTTTTTTGTAAATTTCATTCTTTAGCCATGTAAGCACAACCTATAAGTACATAATTATAAAATATGAGGTCATCGATTTCAAAACCAAAGTCACAAAATGATTTATTGTAACAGGCTTTTCTGCTTTGCATTTGATAGCTAGGGATGGGCCTTAATATCAAATATTTTAAAATTGAACTTTTAGAGATGAATAACATGTGCACAAGCACAACTAAAACAAGACCCTAAATCTGGACGAGTTGAAGGAGGCAATTAGCGTGGAAGTCGCCCAAGTTGAGGAAAAGATGTTGGCAAGAGTCTACGCTAACTTCCAAGAACGCCTCCAGCAATGCATCGTCAAAAACGGTCACCATATGATTTATGAGATTTTCCACACTTAATTGTCATAAATGCTATTTCATTGTGAACCCGAATCCGTAAAGAAATTTGTTTTTGAGTAAAAATTACCGACTATGATTTTTTTTAAACCATCCGTCCTTTGTGCCGCACCCTGTATTAGGCGAGTTAGTTGTGGTATGTACGAATAAAATTTGTCCGCTATGCTCCGGTCTTCACATGCCATCCCGCACCCCAGATAGCACAATTATCCAGAAGACATCTCTAGGATTTCTTATTAAAGATATCTGTAAGATAATTTCGAAAGATATCATATTGATAACAATTTGAAGATATCTCATGTACTGTGAACTTAAAGTAATCCCTATGAAGATATCCCTTTGATATCTTCTAAAATTGATCTTATAGTTATCTTTTCAAGTTATTCGAAAGATATCATCATAACAACGATCCCTAGGATGTCATAGTGAAGATATCTTAAATACTGTGAACTTAAAGTCATCCATTTGAAGTAATCCATTTGATATCTTCTAAAATTGATCTTACATGTATCTTTTACAGTTATTCGAACGATAAAGTATCATCTAAACAACGTACCGTAATGAATATGTCTTATAGAGAATGTTCCACAATTTGGACAAAAAATTAAAGGGTATATAGGTACTGTACGACGTGCTGATCATGAAACTTTTTTTTTAATTCGCAAAACAATTGCATCGTATTTCAAGCATACAATTTTTTGCCACTGGTCAGTAGTTATTTTAAATAATTTTTTCAAATCTTCTACAATGAAAGTAATTGTTTACATAATTAATATCTAATACTAATAAATGTCTAATATTGTGTAAAACCAGTGGCAAAAATATGTTTCCTTGAAACACGATAAATTTTTGTTGCGAATTAAAAAAAATATTTTTGTTTCATGATCAGCACGTCGTACAGTATGTTATACCCTTTAATTTTTTGTCCTTTTCTGTGGAGCAGCTGTACCTACTGTTAACTGAAAGTAATATATTAAGTTTGGTATATGTATCAATAAATCAAAAATGTATTTTTGCGTAGAGCTGATTATTACAACAATTTGTACAAAAAAATTATATTGAAAGGCATATCGTAATACATAATATTGTCACTACGATGAACCTCTTAACGTATACAGCGAGGTCTAGCGGTTATCGTTTCGAAGTTTGGTTCCTGGGTCTCATGGTTCGAGTCCCGTGAAGTTGGCAGTTTATCCTCAAATTCAGCATTGTTAGGTTGTTAAATCCGGTTAAATCAACGCGTCGTACATAATCGCAATATAAATGCTATTTCTTTTTTAGGTTTGCTTCTATAATTGACCTAATTTATCGATTTTAAGAAATGTAAAATAGATATTAGTAAGAGATCTATATGATAACTTTTAAAGATGTTTATAAACATGATAACTTTCGGATACATAAAAAACGACAAACGAAATCGTAAAGATATCTTAAATATTTCTTCTTGTAGTAGAACAGCGATATCTCATAGAAGATAACGTGATCTAAAAGATATCATTAGGATTTACTTTGTGCTATGTGGGACTTCTAACCTTTATATAGTACGTTTTTTAAGTACCTGAATAGTTAAAATTTTCTGACTTACGTAAAATGTAATGCAGTTTATTTTACAAACAAATATTTACAAGTACTATCGGATCAAAATGTTACATTACATGCGTGACAAAGACTGATAATATACTAACCGCAGCTTACACAGCTACAGAGCTGCGTAAGTTGCGGTCAGCATGGCGGCTCATACCTCAACATACCGTGACGTCATGGTATCTTGAATAAAATGTACTGGTAGTGGTGACATACCCAAGCTTACACCAAGTATTCTAGATTTACTTTTAGTGTCATTATACTACTCTTTACCTCTCGCCTCATATTCTATAAGAGAGGTTTTTGACGGGTCAAAATTTTCGAGTTTTTGGTAGATAAGTAAGTACGTTTTAGGGTATCCAGAATAAGAATTATACATTTTGAGATGATGTCTGTGTGTATGTGTGTGCGTGCGGGCGTGCGTTCGTTTCGCCGTGTGTCACAATTTTTTCGCAAACGATAACTCCAAAAATACCAAACATTTAAAAACCAAATTTGATATCTAATAACCCAATATAATTTTGGTTTCAATCTACAAACCGTAAATAGTACTTTTTTTAAATATTTCGATAAATAATTAATTTAAGACAATTTTTATATGTTAAATGAAAGATTATGTAATTATTATCTACAATCGGTATTTTATAAATTTATTTAAATCTTGCATAGACATAGAATTCGCGATTCTAAGCAATTTTACGATAATATCGTAAAATCGTAAAACTGTAGCCTACGATTCAATCGTTACTAAGCAACTTACAATTTTACGATAACTGCAATTCTGTACACTTATCTGTATCGTTGGACTATACAGATGTTATTTTACGATTTATTACTAATTTCACACCTATTTTCTTCCGATATTACGATTGTCAAAATTGACAGAATGGCAAAAATACATGTCAATATACATAAATTGATCATTTATAATTAATTTCTTATAAAAATATTTGCTTTAATTAATATTTAGATATTTTATGCAAAATATACAGGGTTGTTGTGATAATGCCCAGCCCGAAAAAACCCGCCTGAAAAAACCCGAAAAAACCCATTTTATTTGAAAATTGTTAACAGGGATGTGCTATGAAACTGTTCAAGCATGGGGATCTCGAGAACCATAAGAGATACGAAGTTGGTTAAAGTTGCTCCTTTAGGGGGCCAATTTAGAAATGTTTTTGTTTTCTCACAAAAATTTCGTGTTTCACCTATAAATTTTTTGTTTGAATTAGTACAAGTTTCTAATTTGTAAGTTTTTAACGAGAAATGCACATTGCACAGCAGTCCTCAAATTTTTTTTTATCTCCTACAGATTTTGAGAAATTCAAACCAAATTTAAATTTTCATATGGAGCTGGCTATAACCCGTCTTAATAGAGATTTTTTTTCTCTTTTCAACGATATAAAATACAAGTGCATTGAAATTAAAATGAAGGCAGAAATTACACAATATTTTTTTAACCTAGCCCACTACTGGATTTTTTCAAAAAAAACCACTGGGCTGGGCAAATCATGAAAGAATCCGGGTTTTTCACAACCCTAAAAATATATCAATATAAGCTGCAATGAAGGTATTGGAATTCAACTAAAAAACCTATTTATTTTCAGTGAAATTAGCAATCAATTTGATAGTGCTGATAAAATATAGTATTTTTTAAAGAATTTCACGGATGGTATACTTTTCAAGTCAGACCTTCTCTATAATTAAGACTTTTCAGTAACTCATGTATACCACAAAACTCGACTCGGCTCGATTAAATTATTTAAGGCCTTGTTTACGCAAGGATTCTCTGAAGATTCTTTCATGCTTCTGAATTTTGAGAAAAATAATTCTAGTGAGAATTGCCTGTCAAATTGCGACGCTGGTAAATTGAAACTTCTATGAGTTTTGGAAAAGGAAAATTTCTAATTTATTTGTTTCCAAGATTAACAAGCATTAAAGAATCTTCAGAGAATTCTTGTGTGAACAGGGCATAATTAACTCAAAACTCGTCCTTTGGCCCTCTAGCTTGAATTTCTCTACAAATAAAAATTATTAACTCATTATACATTCTTCGCTTGACAGCTTATTTTCTAGTCAAGATTTTATTTAATATTTTTAATTTCTGTTATTCATATTTCATTAATTCACAAGTTTTAAAAATAATATTTTGTGCCACACCTATTATTCCAGTAGGTATTTATATTTTTATATTAAACTTTACTTCAATTATAAGTCAAATATAAAAGATACTAATATTTGAGTTCATATTTTGGCAAAAAAAACCTTAAAATATATACGAAACGTTAACACTTATGACTTTATGGGTAGGTATTTGACAACCATAAAATATACGAGAAACCGTAGTATATTTCCGATCACTCGTAACCAACAAATGTACTCAGAATTGCAAGTCAATCGTAAACTCGTACGAGCCTTACGATAATGCGTTACAGGTCTTACGATTTTGCTTAGAATTTCACCATAAATTTCATTTATTCAATTTTGACGTTTAAAACTGCTATTATTAACTCCATAGCAACAACTTTAAATAAATGTTTATTCACAAGTGAATTAAATTTTTTTAAATCACTCTGACGTTTCAAACTGTTATTATTATGTCAAAAATGCATAAAAACAATGACAACTTGCCACTAACGACTACTTTGATTAGTTTTTTTTGTTATGTCAAAATAAATTTATAATTCATATATTTTAAATAATTTCTTTAAAATTGAATAAAATATTGTATAAACCACGTGAGATATGAATGTTTATTAACTCGAAGAAATTATTCCACTCGCCCTTTAGCCCTCGGGGGCTAAACTTTCTTATCTTGAATAAACATTCAAGTATCTCACTTGGTGTATAAATATCTATTATTTTATAAAGCATTTTATAGTGGTATCATGGCAAGCTCTGTAATATTTTTTACCTCTCGCCTAGAGAGGTATAGGGATGGTGAAAAATTCGATGTCGGGATTTTTAGCACCTTTAGAACCTATTTTGACTATTTTCACGAGGATGTCTGTGTGTGTGTCTGTGTGTTTGTATGTGCGCCTACTATGCGCTTTCGTTCTTATTCATTATCTCAAATTCTACTGAACATAAAATTCTAACATTTTGCATTATACATTTATACATGTTAATGAAGAGCTGATTAGATTTTGGCGAGGGGAGAACCGCTGCCATAATTTTGTACACTAAAATGCCGTAAAATGCCGTGCAATTTCAAACAATGCCGAACAATGCCGTGCAATGCCGAACAATGCCGTGCAATGCCGAACAATGCCGTGCAATGCCGAACAATGCCGTGCAATGCCGAACAATGCCGTGCAATGCCGAACAATGCCGTGCAATGCCGAACAATGCCAAATAATGCCATGCAATGATGTAGATTACCGTATGTTTGTTTAATATGTTATTTTAAATAATTACATTATTTATACTGAATTTATACTTACTTTACATTATATACGATTTTATACTGATGATATAAGTACTAGAAAAAAATTAAAAAGTAGGTACCTAATACCGATGAAATACAAAACAACGAAACATATTAAAATTAACGACTTTATTTTGAAAACTGCTATATTATACTCTAAAATACACATTTCTTTAATAACTTATATTTTTTATTAATGTTTAGTAAATCTGATCTTTTTATTTGAAAAGGACCAGTGCCTATTAAATCTACAGGACCATAAAAAATATATTTTTTGTGAACATCAGCTACATCATCAGTTTTAGGCCATACATAGACATTGACTTCTTGCCTTAAGAATTTCATTGTGTATTTAATTACATCGTTTGACTTTTGTATTACACGACCAAGAAACCAGGCTTCCTCGTATAAAACGGCATAATATTTTTCTAACAAAATTTCAATTGTATGCTCCTTAGAAACACTGTCTTCTTCTGATGAAAATGACTCTAAATCTGTAGAGTCATCAACTGATATTTGTACAGATTCAGAGTCGTCTGAAGACTCACATTCAGTGTTTTTCCGAATTCTTTTTGGTTTTATTGTACTTGTTAATTTTTCTTTCCTTTTTGGTACAATAAATCGTTTTAGTCTGTCTGAACTTATTTTTCCATTACCCTCATCCATGAGCCAACAATATGATGATTTTTTTATAATAGCAGTTCTATTTTGTGGCAAAAATACTTTCAGATACGAACTATTTTCTGAAAGATCTGGTTTCTTATCTGTATAATCTTTAAGATCCAAATAATGGTCGATAACATTTCTGTTTGCATCTTGTAAAAGGTTGTCAATATGAAAGAGATTTTCTATCATACTTCCATCTCCTGTTGTATCATTTAGTTGGCTACTAATTGGTGATGAGGAAACATTATCAATGGAATATTGCACCTCTTCATCGGGATTAGCAGGCAAGTCTAATAGATTGCACATATTTATGTTTACCTCCATTTCTAAATTCATTGCATCGCTTAACGCATCATTTTGAGCTGTTTTAATGATTTCTTCTATATTTATGCTTTCAATGCAATTCTTCGTTATAATAGGAGTTTTTATATTCATTCGTTTCTGTTCTCTAGGAAATATAAAGTTATTACATAAATCAGTTTTTATTTCATTAATCAGGGTAATCCTGTCCACTCGAGAAATTAAATCTTTTATACTAAAATTGATTATTGTACTGTGTGTGGAAGTTAATGATCTTGCTGACCTAAACAAATGTTCGCAGGTTTGACTACTAAATAACCATGGGCAAAACATTTCTGCATTCAGGGTATCATTTTCTTTAAATAAATAAATAAGTTTAATTAACATATGGCCATTAATTTCTATACAAGTATAGCAATTACTGGAAATAAAGTTATCACTTAATTTAAATTTAGGCTGTTGTTTTACCCATTTTCGCCATAATCTAAGAAAAAAAATTGTGTACCAAATTGCGTATAACCTTTCAGAGAGACTAACATCTTTATTTATAAAAGATTTGATCACAAAATTCATCATTTTTAAATAAATTTTTGTTGCTGTACTGTCTGGTATTTCAATTAATAACTCAATAACTTTTTCGTCACACATTCTTCTGGCGGACTCATAGTTCATTTTATCTTCTGGAATAAGGTCTGATTTTGTTATTAGATGTTTGTGTTTTGTTTGGTCTTGAATTAGTGTTTGCAAGTGGAGAATATTCACCATATACTTGCCCATTGGCAAATTTACTCCCTGTTTTAAAATTCTCGTTCTTAACTTTGTTAATATATGGACCGTATCTTGAACGAAACAAAATTCATTTTTATTTGTATTCAAATGAAACCAATCTCCGATTATACGATCACATTCTTCTAGAGGTGTAGGTAAACCCGCTTCAATTTTCATGGCTTTCAACAACCGAGTATCTCCATCCGATGAAAACCCTAAGATTTTAATATTAAACGCTGACGCATAAAATTGCATTTCTTCCCAACGCATTCTGACATCTTTATGCGTAAATTTTTGATCTGTTCCAAACACTGATAAACAAAATGACGGTGCACCAGGATTTAATGCTTGTGCCATTACAACATAAGCAAAGTCAGCTTTTTTTTCTTTATTGAAATAATTTTGAATCTCTTTTGCAGATGTTGCAGGAAAAACCTTATTGTCAGGCATTCCTTTTTTTAAGGGCAGTACAAAACCAACAACAGTGTTAGTGGTCGGATCATATTGAATCTTCCCTGTTATTCTTGTCGCATCCTCAGAAACCCATATAACTTTAGGAAGATTTCTCTCTTCCAAAAATCGGTTTAATTCTTTGAAATTAAAGTCTCCCTCCTTTAGTTTAATAGCGCTTTTAATTGAATATCTATGCAATGACGAAATTGATGGTAAAATATTCTTCAAATTAGCATGCAGAGTTTCATATAATAGTTTTCCTCCGACATAAAAAAGATACAGTGAAAATCTCTTTAACCCGTCATCAAATGAATTTTTATTCATAATTGTGTTGCGTTCAGCCATGTGCAGTAGAATTCTTAAAAACGTATTGTCTGTTAAGTTAACATTTTTCTCTTCACTTTTTTTAGATTGAATGTTGCAAATAGTGTTATTTAAGGTTTTTTTAATTTCGGGATTATTATCAATTAGATTAATTACATTGTTAAGTACTGAAATATAATTAGTTATAAGTAATTGGTTTTCAGATAAGTTTTCTCTCTTTCTTCTTTCTCTTTCACGACGGGAATATTTTAAAGATTTCCACTTGTTTTCCGTAGATTTAGATTGCTCTTCCTCCTCGCATTGTATATAATCGGACGCATATTTTTCCATATTTTTTTGAGTTTCTATTTCTATTATTGGCTCAGTTTCTGTAAATTTAGATTGTTCCTCGTATTGTACACAATCAGGCGCATTTTCTATTTCAATTATTGGCTCAATTGTCGGTAACCTTTCAGCTAAGGTGGAGTAATGATTTTGACTTAAATTAGATGCGGTATTTTCGGTATTTTTTTGTAGTGGATATTTAGATGTACTGGGACCGGATATTATTATTGAATCAATAATACGAATTTTTCTATTTGTCTGTAAATTAGTTGTTGCCATCGGTGTCGTATAATTTGTTATTTTATTAATTTTTGGTTTTGAGCTGTCTCCGGATGTATTTGTTTGTTTGTCCAATACGTGCGTTTTAATTAAATGTGTCTGAAAGTTTGCGAAAATCCAACGTCGTTGTTTTCCGTCTTTTCTGCCAAATTGAGATATTTTGATTTTTTTCCCACAAAAACATGTAATTGAACATATTAATTCATTATTTGAATCAAAAGATGTTTCTATTTTTAAATTATCCATATTTGGCAACAACTCATTTTTGTATTTCGTCTCTGTCCACTTTTTTAAATTTTTAAATATAAGTGCGTTTTCTTTTGTTAAGTTCTCATTGGCAACTTCTACATTTGATTCAATTAAATTTTTATTTATGGTCTCAGTAACTATTCTCGAGTTACTAATTTCAGCAATTGTTGATGTCATTGTTGTTTTATCCATCAAGTTAATTTCAGTCATTGTTGACTTGTCGGAAGTCTGTTTTCTTTGATTTTTGAAATATTCCTTTATGATATTTATTAATGTTTTATGGCCACTAACTATTTGATATTCTGTTGGACATCTAGCAAATAGAGGGCCATAGAAATATTTGTGCTCATATGTAGCAATTCTTTTGTGAAGTTCTGTTCTTGCAAATTGCTCAATACATCGAAAATCATCTTTCTCATTTATTATTCCGAGAACTAACTTGTTATCATAGCCATTTATTGCTAACATGTTTTTTAAATAAATTGGTATATCCACATTTAATGCTCTTTCCACTTCTATGAAGCAGGAATGATTGCCGAAAATTGTGCAAGTTTCTTCGGAATTGTCCATGATGGTCGTCAAAATTCTGAGTAAAATAATAATGAAAAATGTAACAAGTGATTTTATTATTATGAAAAATATTATTAATGACTTATTCAGAAAATTATAATATTTATATTAATTTTTATGTTTTCATGCAGTAAAACGAGATATAGGATATTTTTTAAATTTACTACAAGGTGCGGTTACATATTTGTGATATTATGAAATAATAAATTACTTGCTCTTTCTACCAAATAATGAATAATGTTACACAAAATAATAGTTCAACTTACCTTATTAGAAATATACAATCACAATAATATCATCGATGTGATAACAGATAGCCTATAGTGATAGTGATAACTAAAACTGTAGCAATATGTTAAATATGATTTCTTCAAATGCCACCATTTTATTTTAATCTGTACGCATGCGCTGAGCATTGCACAGCGCATGCGTATATCTAGAAAAATGCCGTACTAATGCCATAAAAATTCCAAAAAATGCCGTATCAATGCCATAAAAATTCCGAAAAATGCCGTAATAATGCCAAAAATGCCGTAATAATGCCAAAAATGCCGTGATAATGCCAAAAATGCCATGATAATGCCGAAAATGCCGTAATAATGCCAAAAAATGCCGGAAAAATACCGAAAATGCCGAAACAATGCCTCCTCATGTACACTAAAATGCCGTAGCGGTTTTCCCCTCGGATTTTGGTAAAAATCTGCCAACCGGAAATTGAATTTTCTTGAAGCATTTTAACATTTTTTGCAAAAATTATAGGAAATACTACGATAGTTACAATTTGTCATGCAACATTTGAAAGAACAAATTAACTCTTACAATATTTATTTAACAACTTTTCTATATCTCTTACCAATAAATGAAAATTATTTTTCAAAAATGTGTAATTTTACCTACCACGATTTGTAAATTATAATATAGGGAAAAAAATTAAAAACAAAAATGAAAATGTCAATGTGACAGATGAACCGACGTACCTATACACAGTTTCTGAAATTTTGGTGGCACAATTTGTAAAGAAATGTATAAATATTAATAACTGGGTTTGAAATTTAGTAACTAGTAGCCGTTTTTAATAAATAAAAAACTGACTCAATTCCAGTAAGTTTTTATCCTTCCATTAAACGTATCCAGTCAAGAAGCATCATCGATTCATTATTAACTGGATATAATGTAATATGGTAATATTAAAATAAAAATTGTATCCACAAAGAGCTAATTTGATTTCAATGTCAATCGAAATCGGGGCTAAAGTGTAGAATAGGTGTTTAAAAGGAATTTCGTTTTTTTTGGTGTCAATCGGTTCATTCCTATTCTCTGTCCTAGAATAAAGCAAAAATCGGATTAGGGCCGATTTTGTTAGTTTTTAGGGTAAAATTTTTGACAACTGTCAACACTGGTTATGCTGAAAAATTAACAGATTAAACATGTGATTTAACGTTTTTATACATTTATGTAATAGAGATATCAATAAATAAATATATTTTTCACAGATATAAGGCTCTTTATTACTTGCTTTTCTTAGTTTTCGAAATTATTTGACATAAATACAATATTACATTTGTTTTAGATTAATATAAATTTCAATAGTGTTTGCCATGTTAAAAACATGGATACAAAAAAAATCTGACGTGGCCGTTACAATACCGCTCGCCTTGACATTGAAGTATTATTATTTAACCTCGTATTTAACCAAATATTAAGCTTTAATTAGGTAATAAATTATATATTTCACAAATCTAATCAGCTCTTAGTTTAATATATTATTTTATTTTATTTACCATATTTACATAATACTATACTATGTCCAATTAATATCTATACTATATCCAACATTTCAAAATTCTACACCACACTCTACACATGCCCTACACCACAGAGAAACCTCCTTGCCACAGACATCTCTTTATCTGTCACATTGACAATTTTATTTTTGTTTTAAATTTTATTTCTATTTCGGGATTCACAAATCGTGGTAGGTAAAATTATATATTTAAAAAAATTATATTTCTTTATTGGTTAAAGATATAGAAACAAGTAAGATTAAATATTGTATAATGTAATTTCTTCTTTCATGTGTGGTATGTCAAATTGTAACAATCGCATTATTTTATACAATTTTTGCAAAAAATGTTATAGTGCTACAAGAAAAGTACCATTTCCGGTTGGTGGATTTTTACCAAAATCTTTTCAGCTCTTCATTAACATATATAATTGTATAATGCAAAATATTAGAATTTTATATTCAGTAGAATTTGAGATAATGAACCGGGACGAAAGGCTATAGTAGGCGTACATACAGACTTTCATACACACACACACACACACACACACACACACACACACACACACACACACACACACGCACACACACACACACACACACACACACACACACACACACACACACACACACACACACACACACACACACACACACACACACACACACACACACACACACACACACACACACACACACACACACACACACACACACACACACAGACATCATCGTGAAAATAGTCAAAATAGGTTATAAAGGTGCTAAAACGTGCTAATTGACAAAAATCTCGACATCGAATTTTTTCACGATCCCTATACCTCTCTAGGCGAGAGGTAAAAATGCGAGTTTGTGGGGCTCTAGTACGGTTTTGTTAGCTTTGTTAGTGTAGCAAATACCAAAACCGAGTTTGTGGGGCTCTATTACGGTTTTGTTAGCTTTGTTAGTGTAGTAAATACCAAAACCGAGTTTGTGGGGCTTTATTTTTAGCCATTTTGACACATTGAGGTTAACCAAAAAAATTTCATTTTCTTCAAAAAATCATGTTAAAAATACTCTTCCGCGGTCTAATTTTGCTTGTTTAGGTCATATTTAAGCATAATAAACGATCTCCTAAAATAAAAAACGCATTTTCTTTTAAACACCTATTCTACATTCCAGCCCATATGGCCCTTATGGCCTTAATGTTCTTCGAATTGCACCACTGTTCCTACCAATTTAAGACCAATTCATATTTGGATCCGAATTTGGCAGGGATAAGTTCGATTATCACAGTCTCTGCTTCTTCCTCGATATCAAATGGCACATCCGACGTTTGTTCTTCGGAATTATAACTCATTTTAAAGCAAATTATCTTGTCTATGCAAAATATTAACACAGTCTGACATTCGCAAAAATAAAAATTTCAGTTTGTTGTTTTCGTTGTTATTTGGTAACTAAGACACGATCAGATCATAGAAAAAATTATATCCATTTGTCACCTTGATTAATTTATTATTCTATCAAAATGAGTTTATTTTAAGACAATTATAGCGGTGATAGATAAAACTAGTATTAAATTAATAAATTAATTCAAGCACAGCTGCCGTACTTGTAAGAAAAAATATCGTACTTAATTCGTGTGAGAACTAGGGAAGTACCTACTTCTCCCACTAGTAAAGTAATATACTATTTTACATATTTTAAATTTTCTTACATATACGTATTTATTATAAAAAAATCTGACGTGGACACCACATGACTTCCTTGTACGCCTATGAAACTGTTAATACTTTTCTTAATAACTAAAATGTAGAATAATATAAAAAAAATCTGACTATTCTTTTAACTTATTATACAAATATATTAATATATAAGTACTACTACTACTGCTACTATAGTCACAAATATATTTTAGTCATTTTATTTAAACTGCAGAAGATGATATAAAGCAAATTTTACTATTGTCACTGTCATGTCATAATCATTTAAATTTTACGTAGTAACAAATGATAATCGATCATGGACAACAAGATACCGAAAGACTTAATTATAAATATATACTTTAATTATTCTTAAGGAGGTTCCCTAGACATTTTAAAAAATGTTCTAATGCAATCAAACTTTGAATTTATGTTTTCTGTGTCATCAAAATGATACCTGAATTTTTTGGAAATTTTTGACCACGTAGTTTGAACGAAATTAATTGTTAAATTTTAATATTTAACATGGGCTCTTATGGCTTTCCATTAATTGGTTAAATAAAAAGATGTTAGAAATGTTCTATTTACTTAATTTTTGGTATATAAACGTATGCAAGCACGGACATCAATTTCCCAAAATTTGAAGAAGGTTGACCACATAGTTGTAACAATATTGTTGTTGTTGTAAAAAAATCTTCAAGCATTTTTTGATTAGTGAATTAGAAATTATTGTAAAAATATATCACCGCAACTGAACGAATTGCAATATCAACTAACACCCGTTGACCGAATTTTGTTTTACATTAATAAAAATATTTTTATTAATTAAAGGCTGATATCTGAGTACGCCACTGCATGTGTAGGGAACCTCCTTAAATTATACCAGATACAAAAATATTTATAAAATACATATTGTAGGTAATAATCACAAAATCTTTCATTTAAAATAAAAAAAATTGTCTTAAATTAAATATTTATCGAAATATTTGAAAAAAGTACTACTTCCGGTTTATAGATTGAAACCAAAATAGGAGGTGCACAACTAGATGCTATAACAGTCCTAAATACAAAATTTCAACTTTCTACGTCTAACCATATTTGAGTTATGCGACACATATACGTCCGTCCGTCCGTACGTACAGGCGTCACGACGAAACTAGTCATAATGGATTCAGAAAAGGTCAAAACGGATATTTCCATCAAAATCTGAAAACCGAAATTTTTCGCTATTACAATACTTCCTTATTACTCCGTACAAGGAAGTAAAAAACTGCATACTTTGTACCTTTTAACCAAAAATTTCAATTTAAAAAAAATTGAAATGTATAAAACTTATATTCACTCAAATTTGATAAATCTACAGTTTTTTACATTTATTCTAAAGCTAGGTAAGGTACACAAATCGTATTCCAGAAGTTATACGTTATTTTGTTTATCTACGACTAATGTATAATAGTCCAGTCAATCTGTAAAATTTGATGGAAAAAAATCGCAAAGTCAATTTTTTTTCATAAATCGTTAGAGGGGCATGCAAGGAGCTTAAAACTGAGTTGTCACCCCCCTGGCACCCTGCAATTATTGGGAAATCCAAAAACATTTTGGATTTGATTTTTCGCGAAAACGGTAGGTTGTAGAGAGAAATTTTGTTAACAAATATTGTTAAGGACAGTATTATCTACAATTTATGTCATTGGGTCACTGCTCTACGACGAAAAGTGCAAAAAGTAGAGGGTGCCAAAGTTGCCAAAAATGACTTTTTTCACTTTTTCACCGCGAAAAATTGTTTTTTGATCTTTAGTGTAAATGGAAAAGTTGTAGAGCACAAAAAAACCTTCTAAAATGAGTATTCAACGTTTTCCCTACGATGAACGGTGACTGAGATATAACGCGGGAAAGGACGCATCGAAGGCCGCGTTGTGGCGCTTGCTCTTAACAATAATTTTGTACGCCAAGAAATATTGTGCATTTGATGGAAAAAAATCGCAAAGTCAATTTTTTTTCATAAATCGTTAGAGGGGCATGAAAAGAGCTTAAAACTGAGTTGTCACCCCTCCTGGCCCGCTGCAATTTTTAGTATTTTAAGTATTCAATGTTTTCCCTACGATAAACGGTGACTGAGATATAACGCGGTAACTGTTTGAAGTAATATTGAGAAAATGTTATGAAAATGAGTACGCTTATGTTTTTGAGGTCGAATAATTGTAATTTTTAAAAGGAGGAATTAATAAAATGTATTCATTTGTTGTTGGATAACGTAGCTCTAGTTTTATTCATTTTAAATTTCTTACGACGACGACGTTTCGGTCATGATTATGACCATCCTCAGGTCAACTAATAAGGTTTCACAAAGTGTTATATATTAAATTTTTAGAAACGAATAGAAGTGATCACTTCTTCGGCGGCGCCTGTTTGTTGAACGACATGAGATGAGGTTGGCTTATTAGTGTAATCCTCATAACGGAAAATTTGGGAGGGAGGTTCGTCAATGTCTACTTCTTTTTCTTCATCAAACGTGCGTACGTTGCTGCAATTCTTCGCGGCGAAAAAGTGAAAAAAGTCATTTTTGGCAACTTTGGCGCCCTCTACTTTTTGCACTTTTCATCGTAGAACAGTGACCCAATGACATAAATTGTAGATAATACTGTCCTTAACAATATTTTAAACAAAATTTCTCTCTACAACCTACCGTTTTCGCGAAAAATCAAATCCGAAATGTTTTTGGATTTCCCAAAAATTGCAGGGGGCCAGGGGGGTGACAACTCAGTTTTAAGCTTCTTGCATACCCCTCTAACGATTTATGAAAAAAAATTCACTTTGCGATTTTTTTCCATCAAATGCACAATATTTCTTGGCGTACAAAATTATTGTTAAGAGCAAGCGCCACAGCGCGGCCTTCGATGCGTCCTTTCCCGCGTTATATCTCAGTCACCGTTTATCGTAGGGAAAACGTTGAATACTTATTTTAGAAGGATTTTTTGTGCTCTACAACTTTTCCATTTACACTAAAGATCAAAAAACAATTTTTCGCGGCGAAAAAGTGAAAAAAGTCATTTTTGGCAACTTTGGCGCCCTCTACTTTTTGCACTTTTAGTCGTAGAGCAGTGACCCAATGACATAAATTGTAGATAATACTATCCTTAACAATATTTGTTAACAAAATTTCTCTCTACAACCTACCGTTTTCGCGAAAAATCAAATCCAAAATGTTTTTAGATTTCCCAAAAATTGCAGGGGCTCAGGGGGGTGACAACTCAGTTTTAAGCTCCTTGCATGCCCCTCTAACAATTTATGAAAAAAAATTGACTTTGCGATTTTTTTCCACAAACGTCGAATTTTTGTTACAGATTGACTGGACTATAAAATGAACATTAAATGTGTGATATTTGCTACATAATGCGATAAATTAATCCCGTAGGCAATAATACCAGGAAATAATAGTCAGTATTCCCTCCTCTGCACAATCAGAAAATTACTTTGTTTGAATCAATTTCTAAGTGCACATTATTTTTTTAAAACATTGCATTGCATTGTTTAATGATGTTTTATTAAAATCTTGTAAGTAAGATTTTGTTGGTTTTAGTCGCGAATGCTTTTTTGTGTTGCTTCAATATTACACTTCTATAAACACCGTTATTTTTTATTCTTTTTTTAAGAATTATTATGCATCATAAATATCAAAGACATAATGAAGAATATTGTACACCATCCGGTTGAATTTTATGAATCCCTAAACTGCTGGTATAAATATTGCTTTTTTGCGTGTTTAGTCTCAATAAATGAATTCGAAATTATAGGAATAAATTAGACAATGTTGGATCATCCAATATATAATATATAATTTAACAAAATCTATTCTCACTCTTCTCAGAAATATTTCTGATATTTATTAAGAAATTATGACTATGTAATGAGAAATATAAAGACCAAACACTTCTAAAAATAAACTGTTTTATGGATACTAATTATTTCTAACAATTTTTGACCATATATTTTTCAGTTATTTACCTATTTGAATTAGTTATAAGTATTAAATACTAAATAATCACAAGATTATATACAAATAGCCCAGTCAAATAAGGATTTGACAGAAACACAAATTTATACCAAGCTATTTTTGTTTTACACCTTTGTCTCGACCGACTTAGTTTTTCCGACACTTTACCAATGAGTGATAGTGAGACAGTGAGGTGTCAAATAAAATCATCGGATCGGATCTTCGGATCGGACCGGATATCGGATTATCGGAAATTCGGATCATTAGTAGACTCAGATCGGATATTAAAATTTTCCAAATTCCCATCTCTAGTTCGAACTCAATAGGATTTATTTTTTTAATTTAAAAAGTAAGTATACAGGGTGTAACAGCGAAACCAACCACCGCATATATTTTCTTTATTATTATATTTACAAAAAAATATTATAAAGCAAAGTTGTAGGAGACCAAGGAGGACATCTGCTTCAAGAATAAATTTTTTTTTAAACCAGTGGTTCTCAAGTTACAACACAAAATTATATTTTTTAAATGGGAATATACATATTTTTAGGCCTATTCGATAGAGTATTTTTTTCTGAATTCAACCATGTATTCGTTTTATATCCTTACATAATAAAAATATTGAGAAAAATTGAATTGAAATTTAAATAATTTTTAACTTTTAATATTAATGTGCAGTAATCTATGGATGAATGGATGAAAAACAAAAACAAAAGAACAAAATATAGCTGTTGTCAAGTAATAATAATAATTGTTGTACTAATTGATGTAAATTGTTATTCTTTGTGTTTTTATGATTATTTTGTGACAGCATGGCTGATATCTATACAAATGGAGATTTGTTTAATTTATTTGTAATTTATGTTGAGTGTAATAAAAATACCATACAAGCTTGCGATACTTATGCCACGAAATATACAAACAAACCACGTCCAGGTTTAATTTATCACTTGTTTTTCATCCACATTAATATTAAAAATTTGAAATTATTTAAATTTCAACTGAATTTTTCTCAATATTTTTATTATATAAGGATATAAAACGAATACATTGTTAAGTTCAGAAAAAAAATCGAATAGACCTAAAAAATATGTATATTCCCATTTGAAAAAATCTAATTTTGTGTTTTAACTTGAGAACCACTGGTTTAAAAAAATATTTTATTCTTTAATCAGATGTCCCCCTTGGTCTGCTACAACTTTGCTTTATAATATTTTTTTGTAACTACAATAATAAAGCAAAATATAGGCGGTGGTTGGTTTCGCTGTTACACCCTGTATATATTTTCTGTTATAATACAAAACTACAATATGGCTGCAGAATCATAATTATTATAATATTACTATAGAATACGTAAAGTATTGCCACGTGCAATAAGAATAAAAATTTACTAATTTATGTGCGTTATACGCGATTGTTTATTTATAATCTAGATGAATTTATAATTGCCGTAATAAACTCGCCCGAGTAACAAAAATGAACATATTAATTTTATGGTAAATAATAAATAAACGTATTATCTCAACTAAATTAAATTTAAAGAAAAAGTCGGTCTGTCACTCTATCAGTATGTCAGTCTGTCGGTCTGTCAGTCTAACGGTCTGTCAGTCTGTCGGTCTGTCTGTGTGTTGGAGAACTTAAAAACACGTTGGAATTTTGGACAGAAATTTTATATATAAGATCTTGAGCCAAAATCTGACTTCCAGATCGTTAATGAGCTTTATTCAACCAGTGGTACCAACTTTATACAAACTTTTTTTATTTTTATCAAAATACTATCGTGTGTGGTATCAAATTAAAGGTCTTGGGAAAATAATTCTAGTAGAAAAACAAAAATAACATTTAAATGATCGTCAATTTTTTTAAAAAATGTAAAAAATGACATTTATGCGATAATCAATTATTGTTTCTCAAAAAATTATTCATATTTGCTCAAGTGTATTATCAAGTTAAAGTTCTCTGGGAAAAAAAAATTAGTCGAAGAATCAATAACAACATTTAAACAATGGTCAATTGTTTTTACTTCCCGCATTATATTCTATAAGGGTATAAGGTATTGTGACGGGTTAAAATTTTCGAGTGTGAGTTTTTAGTGAATAAGTATTAGATTTTTTTACATGGTATTTAAATTATGCCGAAGTTGGTATCAACTTAAATAGTTTGGGAAAAAAAGATAAATTTATTTAAATTTTGCTGAATAAAGCATAAAATTAACGGCGTTACGAAAGTAAGTTATTAAAACTTATAGTCGGAAGTAATGTGGTGGACACAGCAGATTTTTATTTATTAAATTTCGGCTACTATAGTTACTAAATTTCAAACCCAGTTATTAATATTTATACATTTCTTTACAAATGGTGCCACCAAAATTTCAGAAACTGTGTATACGCGTGTTCATCTGTCACATTGACATTTTCATTTTTGTTTTTAATTTTTTTTCCCTATATTATAATTTACAAATCGTGGTAGGTAAAATTACACATTTTTGAAAAATAATTTTCATTTATTGGTAAGAGATATAGAAAAGTTGTTAAATAAATATTGTAAGAGGTAATTTTTTTGTTTTTTCAAATGTCGCATGACAAATTGTAACTATCGCAGTATTTTATATTCTATATTTTTTTGCAAAAAATGTTAAAATGCTTCAAGAAAATACCATTTTCGGTTGGCAGATTTTTACCAAAATCTAATCAGCTCTTCATTAACATTTATAAATGTATAATGCAAAATGTTAGAATTTTATGTTCAGTAGAATTTGAGATAATGAATATAAGAACGAAAGCGCATAGTAGGCGCACATAGAAACACACAGACACACACGCACAGATATCCTCGTGAAAATAGTCAAAATAGGTTCTAAAGGTGCTAAAACTTATTGGCAAAAATCTCGACATCGAATTTTTCACGATTCCTATACCTCTAGGCGAGAGGTAAAAAGGGCACTGTAGCATGCTTTTTCAGAAGGGCGCATAGCATTTTGCTGCAATAATGGTATTATTTTTGCCTTTTGAAAAATAATTGATGGTACTCTGCCGAGGTAAATTTTTCTTTAAAAATGTAAGTACCTACTATAAAAGAGAAAATTACCAGAAAATTGTTCATTTTTTTGTTCTTTAAAGAATAAATTCATTTTCGCGTGCCTCTATAAGAGTAAAGTTTCTACGAATTGCTCCAAAAAGAGTACTTGGTGCTCTTCTTACAATAAAATTTAATACGAACAATAAGTCTGTTCATGAAAACTACCACTGCGTCAGTTCAATGTTGACTGTTTTATGCAGTGTTTGTACACTTTATTATTGAGTAGAACCCTGTGACTTTTATAAAATTATGCAATATGCAATTTCATATTGTTTATATGATAAGAACAAACTATTTGAAATAAATGCGTTCCATTAAAATTATACTATGTTTATTAATTCGATAATCTGAGAAGATTAGATTAGAAAACGCAGGAGACGTTTTACTTGTAAGGCATATAATTTTACCGGCTTTCAAATCAACTGCTTGATATTTTGTAAGTGTTGCTATTTCTATATATTATATTTAAATTAATGTACTTTTTTATTGCAGTAATGAATTCATTAAATACTATTGTAATTATTCCTTATTAAAACAGTGTATATTTAAAAGGTCATTTGCACTAATTTTACTTAAATTTTGAATTTCGTCTAAAAGGAAAAATAAAACCAATTAAATCACGACAAGGTTTGAGGTTTAAGTACTTAATATTTTACAAGTTAAGATGTGTTTAAATGACCATTTAAATGTGAATTTGTGTCTTTTAATAAATAATAACTTTATTTAATAAAGTACTACTGCAAAAAAGTACAATATTTACTCAAAGAAAGAGCAACATTCATAAAATTTCTGCACTTTAAAGCTCATATTACCTTATTCTTAAAGTAACAAGAAATTTACTTAAATAGTAGTATTTTTAGTACTCTTCTAAAGGCAGTATTTTGAACTAAAAATAGTAAATTTCTACTACAAATGTAGGAACCCTTTATGCCCAAAATATCTTCTTCTTCTTCTTCTTTTTACTCCTCTAGGAAGCGTAGGACGCGACTGCGTTTCACACCAGAGTCCTTTAAGTGATAGGGTTGCTAGTCCTATGCACTTCTATATAAGTCTGATTAATAGCTACTTTTCACTTTAAGAGTGAATAACACTGGTGGTTTACTTCATTTATATTATGACTTAGTATTTTTTGTATTTATACGTTATTTTTTTATACGTTATTTTTTGTGAGTGTCACTGATTAATTAGTATTGTCTATTAGTTGTTGTGTAAGGGTTTTCCAACTTTCTCTATCCGTTAATGCCCAAAATATAGTAAAATTTAAATCTACTCCATTTAAAGTATTTACAAAAGTACCCATTTACCTTTGGGTATCTATTCTGTAACATAGAGCCAAAAGCTAGCTTTATCGATGACGTCACGGCCAAGGTCACAGTAACTGGCTGTGTCTATCTTAATAAGTCACGGATAAATACACAAAACAAGGTAAATTAGATATTAAAACTGCAAGTAAACAAAATTATACAAATAATATAAACTGTTCCGCAAAAACTAAAATTTTAAACCTAATTAAAAATACTGAAAACCATACAATATAACATAAAAATCTGACGTGGCCATCACACAACCTTCCGCCATATCTACACTTTAAATAGAAATGTATACGTACAATCCGGTGCCCATTTAAAATATACAAATAAAAATCTGACGTGGCCATCACACAACCTTCCGCCTTATCTAGACTTTAAACAGAAATGTATACGTACAATCCGGTGCCCATTTAAAATATACAAATAAAAATCTAAAATATTCAAACACAGAAATTTGCATCACCTGAATAAAAAGATTCATTCACAGGAAAACGTTGCTGTGTTGAAGCCATCCTCCGTTCAATTACTACATTTAATATCTTATTTAGGACTTATATAGCGCTAGTATGCCAACTTGTCACCCGTCTCACCTGTCAATATTTTTTACGCAGAAACAAAAATCAACCGAACATGGATTACAAGATTTCAACGTTTTATCTGATAAATTTATTTTTTAAATTTTACTGCAGTTCTTTAATGCTACCAGATAAAGACAATTTTTTTATAACGTAAGTTGCAAATAACTTTTCCTCTTATTCGTATTACAAATAAATACTATATTTTTCCAAATTTATATACAATTTTGACAATTAACCTTTTCAATCTTCAAAAAATATCACTTCCGATGAAGATATTTGTACCAAAATCTACGGAGCTCTTCCAATTTATATACAAATGTTAAATACCAAATATCAAAATTTTCGGGTAATTCGTATTTGAGTTATGCGACTAACACCCCTTGACCACACACACACACACACACACACACATACACACACACATACACACAGACATCATCGTGAAACTATCAAAAATGAGTTGTAAGGACCCTAATTCGTGCTCATCCACTAAAAATTCACCACCCGATTTTTTGCATGATTCCAATACCTTCCTTTACAGGTAAGCGGAAGGTAAAAATCTAAAATATTCAAACACAGAAATTAGTATCACCTGAATCAAAAGATTCATTCACACATCACACGAAACCTCTTCTGTGTTGAAGCCATCTTCCGTTCAATTACTACATTTATCTACAACAATAGAATAATGTATTCATTATATACGTGAAAGTAGTATAATAAACACCTCCATAAGGACACATTATGAAATAATGAATTCGTTATTTCACACTGTTAAATAATGAGAACTTTATTCTCTCGAACTGTCAAACTGCCATCACATCTGTTTTAATATTAGTGTTACATCAAGTTATCATTTTATGACGTTGTAAGCAGAAACAGTAAAATAATAAAAATTTGTAAAACGCTGTATATGACTAGCCCATAATAGTTCTAAATTACTCGGATAAATTGTCATCACACCAAAGTTTGAGGTTAAGTTAATATCAATACAAATTTGTAGTAAGAAAATGTTGTTTTATTTAAAAAGTTGTAGATAAAACGTCGTATTTGACTCGAAAATAATGGCTATAATTAACTCGGATGATTTATACACTCGCCTTCGGCTCGTGAACAAACTTTCATCCTCATTAATTATAGCCTACATTATTTACTCGTTAAATAATATACTATAAATATCTGAGTTATGACTGATATATAGCGCTAGTATGTCAATTTGTCACCCGTCTCACCTGTCAATATTTTTTACGCAGAAACAAAAATCAACCGAACATGGATTACAAGATTTCAACGTTTTATCTGATAAATTTATTTTTTAAATTTTACTGCAGTTCTTTAATGCTACCAGATAAAGACAATTTTTTTATAACGTAAGTTGCAAATAACTTTTCCTCTTATTCGTATTACAAATAAATACTATATTTTTCCAAATTTATATACAATTTTGACAATTAACCTTTTCAATCTTCAAAAAATATCACTTCCGATGAAGATATTTGTACCAAAATCTACGGAGCTCTTCCAATTTATATACAAATGTTAAATACCAAATATCAAAATTTTCGGGTAATTCGTATTTGAGTTATGCGACTAACACCCCTTGACCACACACACACACACACACACACACATACACACACACATACACACAGACATCATCGTGAAACTATCAAAAATGAGTTGTAAGGACCCTAATTCGTGCTCATCCACTAAAAATTCACCACCCGATTTTTTGCATGATTCCAATACCTTCCTTTACAGGTAAGCGGAAGGTAAAAATCTAAAATATTCAAACACAGAAATTAGTATCACCTGAATCAAAAGATTCATTCACACATCACACGAAACCTCTTCTGTGTTGAAGCCATCTTCCGTTCAATTACTACATTTATCTACAACAATAGAATAATGTATTCATTATATACGTGAAAGTAGTATAATAAACACCTCCATAAGGACACATTATGAAATAATGAATTCGTTATTTCACACTGTTAAATAATGAGAACTTTATTCTCTCGAACTGTCAAACTGCCATCACATCTGTTTTAATATTAGTGTTACATCAAGTTATCATTTTATGACGTTGTAAGCAGAAACAGTAAAATAATAAAAATTTGTAAAACGCTGTATATGACTAGCCCATAATAGTTCTAAATTACTCGGATAAATTGTCATCACACCAAAGTTTGAGGTTAAGTTAATATCAATACAAATTTGTAGTAAGAAAATGTTGTTTTATTTAAAAAGTTGTAGATAAAACGTCGTATTTGACTCGAAAATAATGGCTATAATTAACTCGGATGATTTATACACTCGCCTTCGGCTCGTGAACAAACTTTCATCCTCATTAATTATAGCCTACATTATTTACTCGTTAAATAATATACTATAAATATCTGAGTTATGACTGATATATAGCGCTAGTATGTCAATTTGTTACCCGTCTCACCTGTCAATATTTTTTACGCAGAAACAAAAATCAACCGAACATGGATTACAAGATTTCAACGTTTTATCTGATAAATTTATTTTTTAAATTTTACTGCAGTTCTTTAATGCTACCAGATAAAGACAATTTTTTTATAACGTAAGTTGCAAATAACTTTTCCTCTTATTCGTATTACAAATAAATACTATATTTTTCCAAATTTATATACAATTTTGACAATTAACCTTTTCAATCTTCAAAAAATATCACTTCCGATGAAGATATTTGTACCAAAATCTACGGAGCTCTTCCAATTTATATACAAATGTTAAATACCAAATATCAAAATTTTCGGGTAATTCGTATTTGAGTTATGCGACTAACACCCCTTGACCACACACACACACACACACACACACACACACACACACACACACACACACACACACACACACACACACATACACACACACATACACACAGACATCATCGTGAAACTATCAAAAATGAGTTGTAAGGACCCTAATTCGTGCTCATCCACTAAAAATTCACCACCCGATTTTTTGCATGATTCCAATACCTTCCTTTACAGGTAAGCGGAAGGTAAAAATCTAAAATATTCAAACACAGAAATTAGTATCACCTGAATCAAAAGATTCATTCACACATCACACGAAACCTCTTCTGTGTTGAAGCCATCTTCCGTTCAATTACTACATTTATCTACAACAATAGAATAATGTATTCATTATATACGTGAAAGTAGTATAATAAACACCTCCATAAGGACACATTATGAAATAATGAATTCGTTATTTCACACTGTTAAATAATGAGAACTTTATTCTCTCGAACTGTCAAACTGCCATCACATCTGTTTTAATATTAGTGTTACATCAAGTTATCATTTTATGACGTTGTAAGCAGAAACAGTAAAATAATAAAAATTTGTAAAACGCTGTATATGACTAGCCCATAATAGTTCTAAATTACTCGGATAAATTGTCATCACACCAAAGTTTGAGGTTAAGTTAATATCAATACAAATTTGTAGTAAGAAAATGTTGTTTTATTTAAAAAGTTGTAGATAAAACGTCGTATTTGACTCGAAAATAATGGCTATAATTAACTCGGATGATTTATACACTCGCCTTCGGCTCGTGAACAAACTTTCATCCTCATTAATTATAGCCTACATTATTTACTCGTTAAATAATATACTATTAATATCTGAGTTATGACTGATATATAGCGCTAGTATGTCAATTTGTTACCCGTCTCACCTGTCAATATTTTTTACGCAGAAACAAAAATCAACTGAACATGGATTACAAGATTTCAACGTTTTATCTGATAAATTTATTTTTTAAATTTTACTGCAGTTCTTTAATGCTACCAGATAAAGACAATTTTTTTTATAACGTTAGTTGCAAATAACTTTGCTTCTTATTCTTATTACAAATAAATACTATATTTATCCAAATTTATATAAATTTTTGACAATTATCTTTTTCGATCTTCAAAAAATATCACTTCCGGTGAAGATATTTGTACCAAAATCTAATGAGCTCTTCCTATTCGTATACAATTGTAAAATACCAAATATCAAAATTTTTGGGTAATTCGTATTTGAGTTATGCGACATCCGGCATCGGCCCGGACCACACACACACACGCATACACACACGCACACACACACACACATACACACATACACACATACACACATACACACATACACACATACACACATACACACATACACACATACACACATACACACATACACACATACACACATACACACATACACATACACATACACACATACACACATACACACATACACACATACACACATACACACATACACACATACACACATACACACATACACACATACACACATACACACATACACACATACACACATACACACATACACACATACACACATACACACATACACACATACACACATACACACATACACACATACACACATACACACATACACACACACACATACAGACATCATCGAGAAACTATCAAAAATGAGTTGTCAGGACCCTAATTCGTGCTCATCCACTTAAAACTCACAACCCGATTGATGATTCCAATACCTTCCTTTACAGGTAAGCGGAAGGTAAAAATGACTCCAAATAAACAAATAAAAAGAATAAAACCAAAACACTGATAAAACTAAAGTTGAACTATGAAAATATTAAAACATACAAATGTCTTCGACATGGAAACATCACTGGGGATGGCTCTGCGATAGAAACACGATATGACTCATTATGCTATATTTGGAGTAACCACCGCAAGGGATCAGCAGACCCGCACTCAATATAGAGCGTAAAGCTAGCTCTTAGCCCGTAAGTTACAGAATAGACCCCCTGCTCTTTTGAACTAGCACCATATAACATTGGACTTATATAAACCGTTTTTAGAGCAAAAAAAGTGGTCTTTTTACTTCCTCGATCTATGTAATAGAGGGAAGTATTGTAATCGTGATTTTTTGACAGTTGAATCTTCACGTTTTAGACCCTACTGAACCAAAAAACATAATTTAAAAAAAGTCGGTCTGTTACTCTGTCGGTCTGTCATTATGTTAGTCTGTCTGGATGTTGCATAACTTAAAAACACGTTGGAATTTTGGACTGAAATTTTATATTTAAGATCTTGAGCCAAAATCTGACTTCAAGTTCGTTGAGCTCTATTCAACCAGTGGTACCAACTTTATAAACATAACTTTTTACTTCCTTGTACGAAGTAAGGAAGTATTGTAATCGCGAAAAATTTCGGTTCTCAGATTTTGACGGAAATATCCGTTTTGACCTTTTCTGAATCCATTATGACTAGTTTCGACGTGACGTCTGTACGTACGTACGTACGTACGTACGGACGGACGTATGTGTGTCGCATAACTCAAATACGGTTAGACGTAGAAAGTTGAAATTTTGTATTTAGGACTATTATAGCATCTAGTTGTGCACCTCCTATTTTTGGTTTCAGTCTACAAACCGGAAGTAGTACTTTTTAAAAATATTTCGATAAATATTTAATTTTAGACAATTTTTTTTATTGTAAATGAAAGATTATGTGATTATTACCTACAATCGGTATTTTATAAATATTTTTGTATCTGCTATCATTTAAAAATAATTAAAGTATATATTTATAATTTATAGTATTTCGGTATCTTGTAGTCCATGATCGATTAACATTTGTTACTACGTAAAATTTAAATGATTATGACATGACAGTGACAATAGTAAAATATGCTTTATATCTTCTTCTGCAGTTTAAATCAAATGACTAAAATATATTTGTGAGTATACTAGTATAATAAGTTAAAAGAATTTTTAATATTATTTTACATTTTAGTTATTAAGAAAAGTATGAACACACAAGGCGTACAAGGAAGTCATGTGGTGTCCACGTCAGATTTTTTATTTTTATCAAAATACTATCGTGTGTGGTATCAAATTAAAGGTCTTGGGAAATAATTCTAGTAGAAGAACAAAAATAACATTTAAATGAACGTAAATTGTTTTTTTATAAATTATTCAAATTATAGGTACCGAGTTTGGTGTCAATTTAAATCGCCAGGGGAAATAAGTTTTGTAAAAATGTAAAAAATGATTTTAATGCGATTTAATAACTGGCAGCTAACAGGAGCATATACTATAATAACATACACCTCTATCGTTATGTTTAAAATTAATCTTAATATTATTCTTATTCTTAAATTTTTGATCATAATATCACCTCCTTGGATAATGGCCTTATGGACGTTGCAATATGAATGCTTGTACTGGTATTTCGTGTTAGTTTTCAGACTTTGGCGTCAGATATTCATGTAGTACAACATTCATCTACCACGCCCACAAGACATTTGCGGTGTTTTGCATAGCAATTAGTAATTTGTAACCTGTCGTTCTATCAGAAGATTGCTTTGAAAATAGCAAACTTGTCCGCGAATATTGTAAAATGAATGTAATTTGCTTCGAAATTCTAAAATTATTATTGTTCTGCAGTTCACGCGAAAATTTTCCGATATTATATTTTCCGGCAATAGATAACTGATAACTTTGTGTTACATTATTTATTATAAATACGGCGTTTAATTGTTTACCTACGAACTACGATGGCCATAATTAGTGCTTTTAAATATTTTTTGCACTTCCGGGAGAAAAACTCTTCTTTAGTATTTATTTTTAGCGACTAAGTTCTTAATTTAAACCCGGCGGGATTATTTTCATGTTTAATCCCGTTGTAAAGGAATTGAATTATTTAATTCAATTGTCAAGTAAATATGTACTATTTATTATCTATATGGTAAAATATACAGGGTGTATTTCGTTGAGAAACTTTCAGAATTATAAGAGTTTTAACAGATCCGCCGATTGTGACGCCATACTGACATCTCGAGCACTACAGGCTGTCCAAGTTAACGTGCTCACCATTGGGATCTCGAGAACGGTAAGAGATACGAGGTCGGTTAAATTAGACAAAAATTGCCCCTTTAGGAGGCCAATTTAGAAATGTTTTTGTTTTCCCACAAAAATGCATAGGTGACTAGATATACGCAAAAATGTCATTTTTGCCAATTTCGTTTTTCACCTATAACTTTTTTGTTTGAATTGGTACAATTTTTTAATTTCCACGTTTTTAGTGAGGAATTCACAGTAGTCCTCAAAATATTTTTATCTCCTACAGATTTCGAGACATTCAAACCATATTCAAATTTTCATATGAAGCTCATAGTTGGCTATGACCCGTCTTACTAGAGATTTTTTTCTCTTTTCAACGATATAAAACATAAGTAGGTACATTGAAATTAAAATAAAGGCAGAAATTACATAATAATTATTTTTCAAATTGTTTTTATCAAGAAAGCCTACGAATATCGATAAAATAATTATAATTATTATCATAACACATTGGATTCCTCGGAATTTAATTAGAATAATCCGCTAATTTAAAAAAAATAATACAATTTTCATCCAAAGAAATGGCAAGTGAATAACCATTTTTTCGATTTTGGACCTAAATTTTGAACGCTCATATCTCGGTAACTAAAAAAGATTTTTAATTGCGGTTTGCGCCATTCCTCGTATTTTAGTCTCCCTTAATAAAAACAGTGAAAAAAATTATTATTCTTAAATTTCTGCCTTCATTTTAATTTCAATGCACTTGTGTTTTATATCGTTGAAAAGAGAAAAAAATCTCTATTAAGACGGGTCATAGCCAACTATGAGCTCCATTTGAAAATTTGAATTTGGTTTTAATTTCTCGAAATCTGTAGGAAATATAAAAGTTTTGAGGACTACTGTGAATTCCTCGTTAAAAACTGCCTATACAACGTGCAAATTAGAAACTTGTACTAATTCAAACAAAAAAGTTATAGGTGAAAAACGAAATTGGCAAAATTTACATTGTTGCGTTGCGTATATCTAGCCACCTATGCATTTTTGTGGAAAAACAAAAACATTTCTAAATTGGCCCCCTAAACGGGCAACTTTTGTCTAATTTAACCGACCTTGTATCTCTTAGCGTTCTCGAGATCCCAATGGTGAGCACGTTAACTTGGACACCTGTATATAAACGGATAGCTGACTCGTCCGCTATATTGGAGCCCACAGTAATTTGAGACATCATACAGCTGATTTCTCCAATCGCCTTTTTAAGAGTAGTATATTATTATAAATGACGGGTTATTCCGCATCCAATTGTTTAAACCATTCGAGAAATGGATTTATATTTGTTAAGTTAGCATTTTCAAATATTATTATTAACTATTAAATTTAATGAAACTATTATATAACCTTACATTTGTTACGATTTGTTATTTTGTATAAAAGTGTTATAAATCTCTTATAATCTTCGTTATTTTGATAGTAGGTAGTTATCTAAATATTAAATATAATTTAACATTTTATATGATATTTAGGTTCCCTGCAGATCCAGAAAAGAGAAAAAAAAATTAATAAACTGTAGGTGACAGAACTGGAATCCAACCCAAAATGATAGTTTGTGTACTGTGAGTTTCTTTTAAATTTACATTCTGGATTAATAATTTATCAACAAACTATAATTGAAACTACGTCGGGCTCCAAGATGGCGGATAGGTCTGTTGTCCGTTTTATTATAGTACCTACTATACTGACATCAACCGGCTATGCCAATATAAATGAGAATGCGTCTTCAGAGAAGCAGATTCCGTGCCTTGGTGTCCTATGTAACTATTATATGTGTTTTACCTTTAATATAATTCTGCAATGATTATACTCAATGGGTTTCGTTTTTGAACCTAACAAATACCGAGAATAAATAAGTATTGCACAGGAAACAAATATTGAACGGCTAAATTATAATGTGAGCTGTTGCAAATGTAGACTATTTAAATCTGTCGAAAAAAATCTAAATTTCATACAAGGTGTCTTCAAGTGAGCAATCAATTAATTGTGATGTCATTTACTGTTGACTTAATTTTTGGACTTCAATAATAATAATTGGAACATTGGAAGTTTTAACAGAATATTATTGTGGTACCAGCTTGCACTCTATCACAAATTCGAAAACGTTACCCTAAAGATACTGTAATATACAGGTCAATAAAAGTGGCCTGCATTTGTGAAATAATGTTGTTTTTATTGAATAATATGAATATACTCAATATGCGCTACACTGCACCAGTAATATTATTTTGCATCGCATCACATTGAATGTTATAATTATTTATATTTGGGCAAGGCTTACTTTATTTTTCCCCAACCTATTCATACAAATTTTAAATTTTTTATTGCACTTTAAACCACAAGTGTTGCACTCTTACGAACCTCTTACAACAATATTGATTTATTTAAAACGACTTCTGGGTGGGCCACATAAAAATACTAATCCGTAGTATTTTGTTTGCACTAACTGAATACTATTATTATTATTATTATAACAAATAATTTTAGGCGTAGATAAAATTATGTGTGTATTATGAGCGTCAAGTGTATTTGTTCCTCTTGCACTATTGCAGCTCTCGCCTTCGGCTCGCGCTGCAATTACCGTGCGCGACTAACAAAGAGTCACTTGTAACATCCTTTCAAAGTGTTTCATTTTTTTTTCCGCCAGTATATTTTGTTATATCTATATGTTCTTGTTATATAAAAATAAATTCACAAATTTTCTTTTCTTTATTATTTTCAAAGATATTGTAAATGTAGCACTATCACAATACGCCGTGTACAAAACTTGCAAAATGCTGTACAGTGTACATGCATCATTAAGTTGAATTACCTTTTGCTCCATTTTGTGGCCGTTTTTAAGTAATCCGATTGGAATACTTTTCTGTTTTTTGAAAGGTCATTTTTCGAAAGTTCCGACTGAGGTTCCAGGTGTGAAGTTCTTGGTCTAGGTGCTGACTTGTTCCATACTTCCTCTTCTTTAAGCTCCTGTACGAACAAGCTATTACTCTGAAACGATTTAAGTACGGTGTAATATTATATGTATAAATATATTTTTAATTGATTAAATTAGTTAATTACCGTAATAGACCGGGAGTTCCTGACAGAGGATGGTCTCCGATATCATACAGGCCTTTTGGAGGATAGCATATTGACCCTATGACAACATAGAAAAACGAGTATTAAATCCTTGCACGCTTTCCGGTCATATGGAAATTTGCATTTTCACTTGCACAAAACTTTTCCGAAATTAAATGTTTAAGTTTCTTTTGATAAAAGGGCATGCATTATTAAATCAGAGAAAAACACAAAAATTTTGTGCAAGTGGAAAAATCCATATGACCGGAAAGCGTGCAAGGGTTTAATACCCGCTTTTCTTTATTGTCATAGGATAAACATTCTATCCTTCAAAAGGCATGCTGTATGAAATCGGAGACCATCATCTGTCATGAGTTCCCGGTCTAAAAGCATGAAATTATCATTTTTGACAATAATTTTAATAATATGAAACCTTTCCTTCATATTTGCTTCAATCGCAGATATATGTTCAAATAGAAATTCATCGACTCGTAACGGTAGACGTTTTGAAAATATTCTATTTTCAATTGATTGAAATTGCCTTCGAAGCTGTAGAAGCTAAAGGACGAGCGTGGGGATAATATGGTGTCATAATTCCCGTCCAGAGTGGAATTCTATTATTTTTAACAAATCTAATAGCAAATCTGGAAGTCTGCCTCTATTGCATTGTTCTTTGGGTAACACTGACGTAGCGCGACATTCACCAGCAATAATTTGAATCCATTCAACACATACATTTGTACTATCACACGCAAATTCAACTTCATTATTAACATTTACAGAATGAAGAAATTAATTATAAGATTCATTAAAAAATTCAACAGAACCTGATTGATATTCTTCTAACTAGCCATTGTTTCCGTATTTCGCATGTAATTTCATTTTCTTCAAATAATCCTTCTGTATCCGAGTATGCGACAGTAAATATAGCTAGCAATAACATTTTTAGATCTTCTATATCAGTGCATTGCATAACTTGACCAATAGCATTCATATAAAAACGGCAATTTATTGAATTACTTCTATTTTTGGACGGCTTCAAACTTGACAAACCTGAGACCATTTTCATGACATGTTCCACGTCATTTCATAGAAAAAATCTGACGTGGACACCACATGACTTCCTTGTACGCCTTGTTTGTTCATACTTTTCTTAATAACTAAAATGTAGAATAATATAAAAAATTCTTTTCACATATTATACTAGTATACTCACAAATATATTTTAGTCATTTTATTTAAACTGCAGAAGAAGATATAAAGCATATTTTACTATTGTCACTGTCATGTCATATACATTTAAATTTTACGTAGTAACAAAATGTTAATCGATCATGGACTACAAGATACCGAAATACTAAATTATAAATATAACTTTAATTATTCTTAAATGATACCAGATACAAAAATATTTATAAAATACCGATTGTAGGTAATAATCACATAATCTTTCATTTAAAATAAAAAAATTTGTCTTAAATTAAATATTTATAGAATTTTTTTTTAAATTTACTACTTCCGGTTTGTAGATTGAAACCAAAAATAGGAGGTGCACAACTAGATGCTATAACAGTCCTAAATACAAAATTTCAACTTTCTACGTCTAACCGTATTTGAGTTATGCGACACACATACGTCCGTACGTACGCACGTACGCACGTACGTACAGACGTCACGACGAAACTAGTCATAATGGATTCAGAAAAGGTCAAAACGGATATTTCCATCAAAATCTGAAAACCGAAATTTTTCGCGATTACAATACTTCCTTATTACTCCGTACAAGGAAGTAAAAAGGACGAAATATATTTTTGCCAAGAAAAAGAATATCGTAACAGTTTTGAATATAATCTGCTAATGTTTTAAATTCCGTAAACGCATTATTACATGCATAGGTACATTAATGCTCTTGCCATGTTCGTTACAATTTCATTTGGAACTGGTACACCTGATTATGATAGCCATATAAATATTGTACAACTATCTTGAGCTTCAGGTAACATATATGTAATGGAATACTGATTCCTGTGCTTCGAATCATGAAACGTTGCATCACTTGATTACGTGATTTACCACCAGTAGGATTGTTTATTTTATGAACGACACCACCTATTAGTCCATGGGCCAGCTAAGATGTTGGTACAAGGTGGGCCAGAAAGAAGTACGAATTTGAAAAAATCATTAAAAAAAACTAAGTACAATTCACATACAAATTTTTATTTCTATAAAAATTTACATCTGGGAAATTAATTTCATAAAAATAACGTCATCCAGGTGTGCACCATCGCGCTGCAAACCTCAAATTGGTAAAAACTCGCTGGCACATTGCATGGGGAATAGCTGCCATTTCTTCCCGGATATTGGTCTTCAACTGGTTAATCGTGGCTGGGTTATTTAGATATCCTCACAAAAAAGTCTACTCCGCAATACCCCAGCCACGATTAACCAGTTGAAGACCAATATCCGGGAAGAAATGGCAGCTATTCCCCGTGCAATGTGAAAAGTTTCCGGAATGATAAAGAAAACAAAAGAAATCTAGTACAATTTTTATTTTTTTGGTAACAATCCATTCGAAGGTCAACACACTTGGCACAACATTTATCAAGCTTTGCGATTCCCTCCGGGAAGTGACTTTCTTCAAGGTCCGCAAAATAGCCGTTTACAGCTTCGATCAGTCAGGATTTTTTTAGTTTCAGGAATAGGTGGAAGTCAGAGGGAGCCAAATAAGGTGAATGCGGAAGGATTTGACACTTCAATTCCGATAATATTTGCTGCGTGATTGTTCTTGAATATGCGGGTGCATTGTCGTGAGAAAACAACACCTTTTCTGGACATTTCTGTTGCGTTTTTCCTAAGTGGCTGCTTTAAACTTGTTCAAAAGTATTGTGTAGTATTGTTCTGTAATTTTTTTCTTTATAATATCAATTAGCAAAACTACTTTGGCTTCCCAAAAAACGGATGACATCACCTTTCCAGCAAAATGAATGGACTTTACTTTAATCGGAACGGGTTCCCAACGGCCAGTCAACTGTTGTGATTGAAGTTTTGTTTCAGGTGTGTAGTGGTGAAACCAGGTCGCATCCATGGTCATGAATCGCCTCTTTTTTAATCGGTTGGATTCCTCTTAAATTCTACCAAACTATCGACTGAGGTTCTCGCTTGAATGAGTTTTTTCTCTGAATTCAGCAAATGCGGCAAGCATCTTGCAAATAATGTTTTCAACCCTAGAACAACTCGTTTACAAGATCTTCCAAAACCGTATAAAGGCTTTTATCCATATTTTTTCTGGTGTGGTAGCCGTTTTTGGACGTCCTGAACGTGATTCATCAATTGTGTGCGTCCTGCCACGCTTGAATTCAGAAACTCAGAAACTTACGGTGGAAAATGAAGCAGGATGAATCCCCAAGTACGGCATCAAATCTAGATTTGATGTCAGTTGCGGTTTTCCCCTCCAAATGAAAGAATTTGTAAACCGCTCGAATTTTTTAAATCCATTTTTCAAAACGCACAAACCTACTCACATTAAAATGGTTATCAAACCTAGACCAAATGACAGATCGATTTGAAAATTTGTGTCAATTATTATGAAAGAATAACGAACACAACGACATAAAAATATTTGAAAAAAATCAAGCCACAGTCGCCCATTCCGGAAACTTTTCAATCCACTCTCGTAAATTAATGGAAACAACTACATTACTTCTTTTCTGATTTAGATCATATTACTATAATTCCCATTAACATTAAGTAATAATTTACACACCTAATAATCTGCACATTATATTCAGAATAGCACATGTTAAAATCTTACAAGATATTCTCAGTCAATAAATACGGTTAATTTCACATCTAACAAGCATTTAATTCGTATAAATTAACCTAGTTCGAATAATTATCCTGATTATTGATATAAAAACAGCAGCACCATTTCAGCCACTAGCTCTTATATTCAACTATCCCTCAACATGTATGATTTATTTCCGATAAAATCTCATGAATACTTAAAATTTCTGTTACAACGAACTACACGCCAATAAGGTATGTTTAAAATGGGATTTGCGAAAACATTTGTTTTCGTAAACTTTATAAGAACTATACTGGCGGAAAAAAATTAAACACTATAAACCGCTATAACTTTTCAATCGATTTTCAATCGATTTCGATGAATCTTTGTGGGAGAAAAACTTTGAAGTCTCTACTTTAAAGTCATGCCTGCGAATTTTTGCGCAACCCCTTCCGCCCCCCTCCAGCACACCGGTGAAAAATTATAAATTTTAATTTTAAAAATGTGCAACTTTGACGATGTGTATGGAGTTAAAAAAAAATTTTGACTTGATCCATCAAAAGGGTACTAAAATTCTCTCAATTCTCTGTGCAGGACTCAAAGAACGAAGTTCCTACGATGATTTGGAACAAAGTTATGAATTTTTTTTTAAAAAGGGCATTTTTTGGTTTTTTGCACATAACTCAACGACTTTTCAACCAAATTAGACGATTCTTTCGGGGAAAAACCAAGTTGTGGGTGTACTTTAAGGGGATTAGGATGATCTCTTTTCGTACTCTTTAAAACCCAAACAAAAAACACGTTTTTTCGCAAAAAAAAGTCTAACTTTGGCGATGTGTACCGAGTTGGAATAAAATTGTCGATTCGATCCACAGAAAAGGCATTGAAACTTGTTCAATTACCTGTGCTGGGCTCAAAAAACGAAGTTCCTACGACTATTTGGCACAAAGTTATGGGCGTTTGAAAAAAAGTGCATTTTGTGATTTTTTTGACTCATAAGTCGGCAGTTTTTTGACGAAATTGTTTTTTTTCATGAATGAATTTTTTTTTCAAATTTCTATTAGTTTAGGCAATTTGAGTTGTTCACACGAAATATTCAATTTCATTTTTAAAGAAGTAAGCAAATCTCACGTGTTTAAAGTTTAAATTATCTCGATATTGAAGATCTGCTTACAGGTCTGTAAACTTTAAACTCGTGAGATTTGCTTACTTCTTTAAAAATGAAATTGGAAATTTCGTGTGAATAACTCAAATTGCCTAAACTAATATAAAGAAAAAAAATGCATTCATGAAAAAAAACAATTTCGTCAAAAAACTTCCAATTTGAGTTTTTCACACGAAATATCCAATTTCATTTTTAAAGATGTAAGCAAATCTCACGTGTTTAAAGTTTAAATTTTCTCGATATTGAAGATCTGTTTACAGGTCTGTAAACTTTAAACTCGTGAGATTTGCTTACTTCTTTAAAAATTATATTGGAAATTTCGTGTGAATAACTCAAATTGCCTAAACTAATATAAATTTGAAAAAAAATTCATTCGTGAAAAAAAAACAATTTCATCAAAAAACTTCCACTTTTCAATGCCTTTTCTGTGGATCGAGTAGACAAATTTTTTCCAACTTAATACACATGGCCAAAACACGTTTTTTCGCAAAAAAACGTGTTTTTTTGTTCGGGTTTTAAAGGGTACGAAAAGAAATCATCCTAATCTGAGATTATCCCCTTAAAGTACACCCAAAATTTGGTTTTTCCCCGAAAAAATCGTCTAATTTGGTTGAAAAGTCGCTGAGTTATGTGCAAAAAACCAAAAAATGCCCATTTTTTAAAAAAATTCATAACTTTGTTCCAAATCATCGTAGGAACTTCGTTCTTTGAGTCCTGCACAGGGAATTGAGTGAATTTTAGTGCCCTTTTAATGGATCAAGTGAAAATAAATTTTTAAACTCCATACACATCGTCAAAGTTGGACATATTTAAAATTAGAATGTATTATTTTTCACCGGTGTGCTGGAGGGAGGCGGAAGGGGTTGCGCTAAAATTCACAGGCATGACTTTAAAGTAGACACTTCAAAGTTTTTCGCCCATAAAGATTCATCGAAATAGATTGAAAATACGCCGAGTTATGGCGGTTTGAAAATGGTCGAAATTTCACGAATTTCAAAGTGTTTCATTTTTTTTCCGCCAGTGTATCTACGCAACCGTACACATTATATTATAGTATGTACGGCTGGTGCAACCGATTCATGTCGGTATGACGTCACACACTACTCTGCCACATTTTTGCGGTTAAATATCCAAGACGTATTGTTCCTAGCAAACTGAGGTTTTCATTTTTGCTCTTAAATATGTTTTATTATTGCTTATAAACAAAGGAGATTAAATAATACCTTAGGTATTCGTACATATGTTTCAAGTTTAAATATTTAAAAACTTGTCAATATTGTATGTTACAATATTTTTATTTCGTCTGTATAATGTAGTGTACACATGTAATGCTAATGGAGGAAAAAATTTTGGTTTATGGGTTTTTATTAATGAAATTACGTAAATCAATTTTTTCAAAATGGTTTAAATTAACACAAACTTTTTTTCACAACAATATTGACAACAACATTCTTCTTTTTTTATTACTACTAGATACAGAATTGACAGTTCATACAATAAAAATTACCGTCTTTATAATCTTGAACTTAAAAAAATTTACTACGGCGCTCGTCTCCAATTCAGATTTTACATTTAACCCGCCAAAGAAACAATTTTTCCACCCCAGCTCCGTCAATTTTTTTTGTAATTTAATAATAACGAATGTATGTTCGTTTTATTTTTCAGTTAATTAAATATTTATATATTTGTTTGAGCTTTATGATCTACAAATATTTAAGCATAGGCGTAGCTAGGAGGGTTTGGCGTTTAAACCATCCCCCGGCTGTTATCTAAATGCTAAAATAAAACATTTATTTCATTAATTTTTAAAATTAATTATTTCTTTTAATTTTTATACGTGAAAGAGGGTAAAATATTAGGTAGGTACCTATGAAATTTCCCCTGTACGAAAAAACTTAACTTTTAATAAAACAGCCTTTGACTTTGAATCCAAAATAATTTTCCCCTGCCGCGATTTTTTCATCACTAAAGTACTTTCTAATTGGAATACATCCTCAAGAATAACACTAATTGAATTATTTAATAACATATTCATAAAAATACTACATGCCATCTGTTGAAATTTAATGAAATGTAATTTTATTGGTAGGTACCTTAAGTAAATATAATTTTATGTTCTTTGAATAACAAGTAAAATTATTGTTTGTAATTTAGTCGTATTCCAGCTTACGTTTAAATAATTTAAACTTTAATTTAAATTTCTCTGTTGAGAAAAATTCCAGAACTTAAATAATTTTACGCCAACTTTGTTCTAGGATAAAACTAGGTTGTAAATGTACCTTTAGGCGTAGAAAATTTTTACTTTGATTCTTATATCATACACTACACACTTAGTCAAAATATTCAAGCTCATTATAACCAACAAAATAGATTAGATTATTAAACATTGGTAAATTTATTGTCAATGTTTTAATCAATATTTGACAAATATTTTGAAGAATTTATTTGTTTTCATCACTAGCTTAGTTTACAAATATGAATGTAAATAGATATAGATTTGGAACA